>CAMXCT020002683.1:500-90324 GCA_947184155.2 Cladocopium goreaui
CCTTCCAAATCTTCTCCAAAACCTTTTTCGGAACCTTTTCCGAAACCCTAATGAACCTAACCTCTGTACCAAAACTTCCCACGCCTTCTTCGGAATCTTTTCCGGAACCCTATTTAACCGGACCTGACTCTGTACCAAACCTCCCAGACCTTCTCCGGTACCCTGATAAATTTGACCTGGCTCTACACCAAAGCCACCTTTTCCGGAACCTTTTCCAAAATCTTCTCCAAAACCCTGTTGAACCTGGCGTGGCTCTGCACCAAAGCCTCCGGAACCTTCTCCGGAACCTTCTCCGGAACCTTCTCCGGAACCTTCTCCGGAACCTTCTCCGGAACCCTATTGAATTCAACCTCTCTCTGAACCAAAGCCTCCCAGACCTGCGCCGGAACCCGTTGAACCTGACCTGGCCCTGCACCAAAGCCTCCCAGACCTTTTCCGAAACCTTCTCCAAAACCTTCTTCGGAACCTTCTCCGGGACCCTCTCCGGAACCTCTGTTGAACGTGACCTGGCTCTGCACCAAAGCCTCCCAGACCTCCGGAACCTTCTCCGGAACCTTCTCCGGAACCCTCTCTGACCTGCATGGCTCTGCACCAAAACCTCCCGGACCTTCTCCGGAACCTTCTCCGGAACCCTGTTGAATTTGACCTGGCTCTGCACCAAAGCCTCCCACTCTCCGGAACCTTTTGCGAAACCCTGTGCCTGACCTGGCTCTGCACCAAACCCTCCCAGACCTCAGCCTCTGACCTTCTCCGGAACATTTTCCGGAACCCTGTTGAACTTGACTTTGCTTTGGACCAAGGCTTCCTGGAACCTTCTCCGGAACCTTCTCCGGAACCTTCTCCGGAACCTTCTCCGGAACCTTCTCCGGAACCCTGTTGAACCTGACCTGGCTCTTGCCCCGAGACCTTCTCCGGAACCTTCTTCGGAACCTTCTTCGGAACCCTGTTGAACCTGACCTGGCTTTGCATCAAAGCCTCCCAGACCTTCTCCGGAACCTTCTCGAGAACCCTGTTGAACCTGACCCGGCTTTGCACCAAAGCCTCCCAGACCTCCGGAACCTTCTCCGGAACCCTGTTGAATGTGACCTGGCTTTGCACCAAAGCCTCCTAGACCTTCTTCAGAACATTCGGAACCTTCTCTGGAACCTCGTTGAACCTGACCCGGCGCCTGCACCAGCGCACACCGGAGCTATTCTGGGCTGACGACCCCATTATCTTACGCTGTTGGGGAATAAAATAAATTAATTAAAATATATATATATAGAATTATTCAATATAAAAATATTTTGCTTTTCCAATATTTTTAATTGTAAAAAAAAAATATATAAAAATAAAATAAAATCATATAAAATATTAAGAAATATATTAAAGGATCCAAGTAAAACCGTAAAAAATAGAACAAGACAAATCCGCGAACCCGAATGCCCCCCCTCGTTCCCATCCGCCCTCCCCCCTCTCTTCCGCCCACCCAGACCCCGTTCGGGAGCGTTCCCCAGCGGCCCTGCCATAGGGCCCTCGCGCGGTCGCAGGCCGAAACAGCGAGTGAACACACCCCCGGCCCCCAGACCCCCACAGTTAAACGGGAACCCTTTGCTCCGCATTCGGGAATAATATAAATCAAAAATGAAGGTCAAAATACACATGAAATCTTCCAATTTAAGGTAGATGCAAATTTCTTGCAAATTGGGGTGTCTTAGTAAGATAACACACACCTCTCTCAAGACCATTCAATCGGGGAAGACTATGCAAAAATGAAGGTAGGACCATGCAAAATTGAAGAAAACACACTAGAAGACCCAAGCAAACCATCGAAAATGGAGCAGCACAAGCCAAAAGTGAAAGTCAAAACATATACAGAGCTTTCCAATACAAGACAGGTGCATACTTCTTGCAAATTGGGGGTGTCACACTAAGATGGCACACCACGCTTTCAACAAGTGCAGGGGATAGCGGCACTATAGTTTGATAGTTTTGGATCGTTTTGGTGTCTTTATTCATTGTCATTATGATGGCACACAGAAAAGGGGGGGCTTCCTTGAATGCCATCATAAGCAACAGGACACAGTGAGGGAATGAACACCTCTTGGATGGCATAAATGCATCGTTTTGTGTATGCCATCTTACCGTAACTCTCTATAGCCAGGAATGATTTCCACAATGGCGGTTTTGTTGAGAGCGCGAGCATTCAACTTGAGGGATGATCCAAAGCCATTTCAAAGCAGAAGTTTTCTGCTATCTTTCAATGGCAGGGTCAACAAAAAAAAAAATTGAGTGGAAGATTTCCATCCGTCGCTGCATGCACAGAGTCAATCGACAGCATATCCCGGGTAGAAGTGTTTTTGTTATCGTTCTATCAGAAGGGTCAACGAAAAGCATATCTACTTATATAGACGGTTTCTATTATCGTTCGTTGCGCAGGGTCATTCAAAATCGAAAAAATCGCATTTCAACAGCTGCAGTTAGGTACGGGACGGCTTCTTAAAATGAATACTAAAAATAGTGGTTAGGACAGCAACGTCTAAAAAGCCTGCAAAAACGCAAACCGGGTTTTGACAGAACTCAATTTAGAAAAGCAGGTGTCACATTCTTAAGCTCCCCGCAGCACTGTTGCCCCTCAGGACAAGAATTCCTTGTATATATTATGATATATATATATATACATATATATATACATATATATACATATATATATATATATACATATATATATACATATATATATATATACATTTGAATAAACAATATTTTTTATAATGCAATTATAGTTGTACTATATACACCTATTATTTTTCAGATGTATTATAATATATTATTATATACATATTTATTTTATTTATTTAGATAGTTTAATCTTCAGGAAAGAAATTATTGGGAAAGGCGTCGCAGCTCGGCTTGTATTTGCAGGCCTTTCTGACACTTTGACATCAAAATCGGCTGCACAGATAATATCAGAATATGCATGCGATTGTGAACATCTGTTGGGTGTGTCCAAAATGTGGCAATTTCAATGCAGAAATGATTTAGGGTAACGAAATTTCAGACAGACTATTGCTGGTGTCAATGTGTGGCAGCATCTTGGCATAGCGATTGCCAACACCTTTTCCTTCAACCGCGCAAGTGTGCTGCCAGTCTCACCCGTCCCAAAGGACCTCTTAATCCCCTGGGTGGTTTGTGCGGCGCAGCATGGTGGCGCCATTTGAAGTGAGCTGTCATAGCTGCCACTAGACCAACAAAGCCCGCAATACCTAAAAAGATCCGTGGCCGGAACTGGACTCGCTTCCACTTCAGATACTTCAACGATTTCGGCTCAGATTTTTCCTCCGAAGCGGGCGTAGCAGGAACCTCCACGATGGCTTTCTGCAACTGCTGCAACAAAGTCGTTTCACGGCTGCGCAGCTGGGAAAGTTGCTTCTCCAAGCTTTCCTTCTCATCATTCCAAGCTCTTTCCAGAAGGATCTGCTGTGTCTCCAAGGATTGCTCACGTTGCTTGGAAGCATCTAGTTGTACACGCAGACCTTGACATTCACTATCATTTGCAAAGGACTGCTGGAGACGATGCATCTCGTCCAAATGGATCTTGTGCTGATCTTCCATGCGCATCATGCATTCTTCTAGGCCTTTCTGAGATGCAGCCGCAGCTGCTGTCATCATCAAGTCTTGAAGCTGCTTCTGTTGGGCACTGATCTCAGATCCCATTTTCTCAATCTTCATCGAGAGGTCGACTAACTGATCTAACTGGTCATCCGACCTGATGGAGAGATCTCCACCGGAAGGACTCTGCAACTTGGAGGCTGACCCCAATGGAGGTGAGCTCTGCCGACTGAGCTCCAAGGACGCTATGTGTGTCATATCATCACCTTGACCACCTTGACCAAGGAAGGGACCACCTTGACCTTCACTTTCTTTCTCTGGTCGTCCCTTCCTTTGATCCACTTGTTTTTGGATCTCCCGCTGCTTCTCCTTCAACTTGGCAAGTCTGGAAGAGCGATCAGTCACGCTCCATCGATCAGATCTCAGATCGGATGCAGCCACAGAACCCTTGCGACTTTGGGATTCCTCCGAGAACTTGTCTGAATCTCGGTCATAACGAAAAGATGCAGACGACATGGCTGGCAACCTCTCTAGTAGTGGCGTGGTGTCTGTGTTCCTCAAAAGCGTGTGTTCAATGGCTTTGTCTCCTGTGAGTCTGACCATGTAATTAAGTTGGCTCAATGGTCTGATGGACTCAACGCCCAATGCCTTGCTCAACCACTCAAAGCTATGCCACCACTTTTCGGCACTAAAAGTGGGAAAACCCAGCTTCTAGGCTGCATAAGCCAAAGCATCCATGCAAGCAACATGTGAGAGCTGTTCAACTGGCACCTTAGATTGCAAGTTTGAAATGTTCTGTCGGCAACGTTTAGGGGTCTACCAGTGAAAACTCTGTCCAAAGACCATGCAGCCTCTCCGCTCGCTTTGCGAACGCCGGATGGACCTGCATGGCTTGTGCAGATGGTGCAAACGGTGGCACGGCGACAGATTGCCCATGCATCTGCAACAATCAAAGCCGTATCAGGCGAATCCATCATACCAACCATCATCTCACCAACCACCTTACATCATCCCACCAATCATCAATTCGTTTGGGTCTCGTTGAATCTCAAGGCATTGCTCCAACACCACATATCACACTGGCACCTTTGGATATCCTCCTCCACCCCCCTCAGCTGGCCCTGCCAGGGAAAGTCGTCTTGCCAGTTCAGTGGTGGTTTGCGTTCTTGTCTTTTCGGTGGCCTATAAGTGTGTAATCTCATCTGCTCCGTGTCATCATTGTGATCTAATCTAATCCAATTTACCTTAATCGCATTAATCAATCTAATAAAATCTGTCCATTTCAATCCATTTCAATCCATTTCATTTATATAATCTATATTATATATCCAATCCAATACATCGACTAAAATCTGCGAGAAACGAAACGCCAAACGGCCAAAGCGATTCTTGATGATTCGCCTGGAGTCGTGATGGTCGGCCAGTGGAGGCCTGGCAAAGCAGCATAGTAGCAGCTGGTAGCAACCACAATGAGGCTACAACGCGGTTGCCACCGAGAGAAACCTCGAAGTCGTGTCTTCTCGCCTCAAGCCGCGCGCAAGGTACGGTAAAGCCGCTGAAGACCAAGACTCATGCTGGCTGTCATGGAAAATCCACAAGTCCAGTCGTGACAGGTAACCTTGGCTGGTCAATGACATAGAATCACCAGCTCCAACGAGGGCAGCACGTGCTTTGCCGCTTGCGACTCGCTGATGGCACAGGCCTTATGCCCGGCGACTTTCTATGCTTGGCAGCTACCCTTTTAAACGTGTGATGCATCATGATGTATCGCTTTATTTCTGGTAAGTAATCTAGACCAAAAAAAAATAATCATGATACATCATGATACCATATCCTCTCATCTCATTCATCAATTGGCCGTGGTTCGTTCGTCGTTCACCACGTCCAGCTGGCTCCCGGCCTCCGAAAGCCGACGAATTCGCTGCGACGCCGAGCGTGCAGGACAAATACCTGAGGCAGTGGAGCCCCATCATCGTTTTTCGCAACATGGCAACCGGTTTCCGAAAATGGGGGTGTACCCCCAAAACCACAGGTTTCAACACTCAACCGGTCTCTTGAATGATTTGGGGTACCCCCATTTTAGGAAACCTCCGTATGGCAAAATCGGCGTCCATGGCCTAGGGCTTGGTTCAGTTGCGTGTGCTGCCTGCGACGGGAAAACTGGGCACCAGCTTGCTATCCCGGAAAAGTCTTCCGGGCCTCAGCAGCTCTTTGGCCTTGGCAGTTCGCTCCTTCAGCGCATCCACCTCCTCCTCCAGCTGTTCCAACTCCTCTTGCCGTTCTTCTTGCCGAAGGTCATTGGAAGCAGCCTGGCACCATGGACATCATCGATCCTGATGCTGGATGCCCACGGCCATGCAACCAACCTCCTTGTCCAATTCTTTCTTCAGCCCCATGGCTTTCAAAGCAACCTGCCAGGCAGCTGGAAAAATCAGAGGCTCAACGGTGGCAGCTTCAGACTTCACTGGTCAGAGGCGGCGGAGCCGTTGGGCCTCTTCATCGAGATGTCCCTGGCCACATGAGAACGTGAGAACTCTAACTTTAAAACCAGCATCTCGGCAAACAGTGAGCAAGGAAGTAATTGGACGTAAATTTTGAGGCATCTCAAGGTACAGTATCCTAAACTATTGGTTGTCGATGGTTGTCGATGGTTGTCGATGGTTGTCGATGGTTGTCGATGGTTGTCAATGGTTGTCGATGGTTGTCGATGGTTGTCGGTTCTCACAAAACTCTATCAGCTTAGTCTGCTCATTTCTGGCCTGTTTCCGGGACAGCCGCTTTCGCAGGCGCAAGAGCTGGAAATCCAACTGGCATCGATCAGATTGACAGCGGGGTCAAGCGGGGTCCTACGCACGAGGAATGGGGCTAAAAGCTGGAAAAATCTGGGGTGACTATCACTAGAACTTGGTCCTGGCCACTTGTCCCCTCATGTGTAGCCCATTGCCCTCCAGAAGACAATGGCAATGGAAAGTGAGGACTTCCCATTGCATCGGCCTGCTGTTGCTCCAACTCATTCCGACCTCAGCATCCCGCGGTTCAAGTCGAATCCCAATCCCACCGAATGTGGCACACGAAATGCCATAGGCCATCCCTAACATCACCAGTAAAGGTATGGTATAAATCAAGCCTCCAAAATTGGAGCTTGATGAGGTTGACGACACCAGATTCTGTGCCATTTCGGCCGGCATGGCCATGCATTTGCCATGCATGGCTGCCACTTTTCGTCTGAGCTGCCAGCGTTGCAGTTTCCAGCTACTCCCAGCTCGACCTGCCCCGGGTCGACGGCGGCGCCCAGGTGCGCCAGTGAAGACAGGCCATCCGCATCCGCGCCTATGCGCAGTAGGGCCATTCGCCTTGGCCACGAAAAGTCACTTGGCACCGAAGGTTTTCGAACCATATATACTAGTAACAATACACAACTATATGACTATTATACTATATATCTATCTATCTATAATTATCTATATATATATACTAGTAACTATGAGCCATAACTATATCATAACTATTTTCTTTTCGACCCAGCCAAATTTGGACAAGTCCCAGAGTTCAGACCAAAGACGTCCAAATTTACGGATTCACAATTCATAGTGCCAAACCTCTACGTAGTCATTCCCCTCATGTCTGGGTCATACTCAATTTCTGGCTGCAATTTTTGAACCCTTCATTTCTCCATAATAATATGAAACTTCCCAACAATCCCATTGATAGTTTATCATCATTTCTCCACTTCTTGTTAATCTCAAGAGCCATTTTCCCAGTTCCCAATGGGAAGGTGATTCATCCCATTACCAACTACTTAGTCTCCACGGGGCTGATCCCACCGACACTGGCGCCTCCGCCATTTCAACAGCTCCTTTAAGCACTGCGCCTTTTGCTCCTCCAGAAACGCCAATCGAGCCTGGCGGATATGCAGAGTTGGGCATAGAAATTGTAGCTGGAGAATCAGCCCAAATGATCGCTGGGTACATCCGATACTTAATCATATATATATATGCATATGGTAACACGTAAACATACACAAAATATGTGAATGTATATACATGTAATTATCATATAATGGACACACATATATATATATATATGTGTGTGTGTAATGTATATTTATATATTCAAAGTTTGTCAGAAGGAGGCCTGCGTATCACCAGGTTACAACTCCATGGTCAGCAAAATGGTTATGAGCCACTTACTGAGGTGCACTTCCAAGTGTATATTTCCCATGGCTAGGGATATAATGTCCGTCAAAGTAGAACTTCTCCAAACAGATACAGACATGCTTCATTCTAGATTCCATGGTGGGGAATTTCCTGAACAACGGTGTAACATGTGTAACAGCAAACGGGAAGAATCACAAATGTATAGAGATGGTCCCAACAGCAAATGATGGAGTTTCAACGGTAAAGCTGAGGTTGCTGGAGACGATCCAATGGCTGATGAACCTTCAGGGAATCAATAAAAATGTGTCGGGATGGTTCCCAACAACAACGAAAGGGTCACCTGTTACCACTATCAAACGAAAGGGTCACTGCCATGAACTACTTCCCCTCTCTGCTCCTCTTTCTTATTTCTCTCCCGAAAAACGCATATTCAGAAGTTTCCCATCAACAGTATCCCACCCAACAACCGGCAATCAACCAGTAACCAGCGATCAACCAACAACTGATGAAAAAACATCAACCATCAGTCAACCGGCAATCTATCCCCATCAACCACTATCGCAAGCCCAAATCTCACCCACCCTTGGTCCCAGCCAATCAGCCAGCTTCCCAGCCTCGGCAGCCTCCAACTTTTGGTTCATCTCCTGTTGCTTGGCTTCCCACTGCAGCTGCTGGCTGTGGCGGCGCTGCTGGGTGTCACATTCCACCTTTGCCACCGCCTGCACACACAGATAACATTCTATGTTGGTATCTATGTCTTTTTCTAGATCCGGGCGTGTATGTATGCATAGATAGATAGACAGAAAGAAAAAGATATAGATGGATAGATTACGGTAGATAGATTAGATAGAATAGATTCAATAGATAAAGAGCAGATAAGACAAAATGAGATCAGATTAAATAAGATTTAGATTAGATTAGATAGATGGGTAGGTAGATAGATAGATAGATATTGTTCTGACTGTTTTGGTTCAAGCTAGCAATTTGGCAAAGATTGACACATCCCAAAACCCATGGGACTTCCCGGCCTCTTCCACCACTTGATGCGCTTGCGGCTGCTTGGCCAGCCGCTCCCGTAGTTCCCGCACCTGCTCCGAAATTCCAAGCATTCTAGGGCTGAGAGGACCGATTCCTCACCAATTCCCACAAAAAATTAGGAAAATCTAAAGGAAACATGAGGAAACCATAGTTTTTCCCATGAAACCATGGGTTCTTACCACCAAACATTGGGATTTTCCTACAGAATATTTCGGTTCATTGGCCAATTCCAAGCCTTTCCTGGGCGGCCTTCACTATGAAACGATGCCCATGGCCGGGCCTTTTCATTGAGTTCATTGAGGCGTTGTTGTTCTGCCGCACAGACCGCGGCCTCCACGGCGGATGGAATCAAAAGATCTGGAAAATAAGTGAGATATCTGAGATACCCTCTGGTAATTTAACACTTTGCTATTGAAAATGGTGATTTATAGTGGATTTACCCATTGATAGCATGGTGATTTTCCATAGTTGTGTAAACGTTTACCAGAGGGTAACCAACATGGGAATATACCCTCCAGACAAAACCTAGTGACAAAACCTAGTGGACCTAGTGGCAAAGCGGCTATCCCAACCTTCCACTTGGCTTGTTGGGCATCAGCATCTAAGGCCGCTTCCTGACAGGTCGGATCATCCCCAGGTCCCATTGGTCCCTGACAGGTCGGATCTCCCGTCACCTGCTGTTGCAGGAGGCGTTGAAGCTCCCCCACGCGCTGCTGCCACGAGGAACGCTCCTGTGTTGAGAAAAGGAGAACTTGGGAAGACATGGGAAACCAACCATTTTCCATCAATCCATTGTTAAATTGTTAAACAAAAAAAATCTCTTAAGCTGTTAAACTTTGATTGTTAATCATGTCCAACACGTTTTAATCAACCATTGTTTCCCTCAGTTTCAAAGCATATGTTTCCCGTAAATGAAAAATCTATGAGTGTTCAATAATTCCCATCTGCCGATCATATTCAATACCGCCTATAGTTGGGCCCCCTTTTCATCGATCCAAAACATTCTACCTGGGATTTGTTTGGGTTGGTATTTTGGTCATACAGTATCTATCCATAGAAGCTTGGAGCAAGTCTGCATGAAAAGCGATTTTGGCACCCGGCCTTCACAAAGCGATTCCAGGATTTCAACTCATGTGTCGTCAGTGTCAACTCAGTGGGTTTTCTTTGCAAAAACCAATCAGGAAACCGGGAAAACCAAGAAATCCTGACCAAGAAAATCCTGACCAAACACCAGTCCTGCTGGACCCTCAGCAGTGTTTCATTGGTTTCTTCCAATCCTCTCTGCTCCAAGCCTCTGTATGGCTGGGTGACACCACTGGGCCTACAATCATTGCCAACAACATGTTTGACTTTTCAAGTCATCTATAAATCTGACTGACTTGTAGTAATTCACCAACTTACCAACCAAACAAAACAGATAGTAATTCGCCCCGAAAACTTTGGTGATTTTGGGGGTAGTTTCCCTTACAATTCCCATCAGTGGCTGAAGATTACCCCTGAGCTCCAAGCGAAAGACTTCTTCAACTTCTGCCAGGGCCGCCTGGAAAGCCAAGAATCACTGGATACATTATATATATAATAATATATAATATTATGTATATATTTAATATTATATAATAATATGATATCTATATATTATATTGTCTTATACTATACTATATAATATTATAATACTATATTATATTCTATTACGTTACAATATAATATTTTATCATATTATACTATATTATACCATAGTATATTTTATTATATTATACTATATTATATTGTATCATAGTATATTATACGATATTGCAGTGTATTATATTGCATTATATATTGTTATATTAAATTATATTGTATTAAATTATATTATATTATGTTGCATTAATATAATATATTACAATATTTGTATGTTATAATGTGTTATATGTTATAATATTTTATATTGTATTAAGTTATATTGTATTTTAATGTGTAGATATATATATATATGTGAATTTGAGAAATTCCGATCATTCCACGGCAATATTCATGATCAAGACCGCCCCTAGGGTTTCAGGAAAAGAGCCCAACTCCGCTGCATTTTGCATGGCAGCGGGAGCCTGGTTTAGCTGAGGAAGCAAACTAGGTGAGAAACAGAAGTTGATAGTGAGTGGACGTCATTGAGCTGTGTAAGCATGATGACGAATCAGAAGATTACCAGAACCAGTGATGGAATTCCCCAATATGATGGAAGTCCAGAACTACTTCCTCTTTACCGAGAAGAGGCGCTGCAATACTGGATGTCCTTTGAGCATCACAAACGATATCTTGCTGGACCGAGACTAGTGAAGGAGTTGTCAGGTGTTGCCAAAGTGGCAATTCGCACACAGACCCTGAAGGATCCCCAATGGCTTGCTCACCCTAGGGGCGTGTATCAGCTGTTGGGGTACTTGGAGCAAACCTTGTCTAAACCGAGTCTCGTTGAGGCTAGCCGTTTCGTCATGAAGTTCTTCTACAACATGGGAAGAGCCAAAGGCGAAACAATGACTAGCTGGGTGACACGACATGCCGAAGCTCTTTGGGAAGCGTCACAGGCACTCCGGAAGGTTCAGAGAGAATATGGTGGTGAAGGGACTGGGAAAACCCAGAGAGCCAAGGACGCCTGGGAGTATGACTACTACCAGGCTCCCTCTGAGGCTAACTCAGGTCCTTTCCGAGATGATGGGAAGCTCGACGAAGAAGACGAGGAGGCTTCTGATAGCTGGAAGGACTGGGGAAGCTCATGGCAGGGAGGGTGGTCTGACAAGACTTGGAAGTCCAAGGCCTATGACCCCCCAGCCGATTGGGACGTCAGCGATGAGATCTTCATCCCGGAGTTCTTGGCAGGTTTCTTACTTCTCCATCGATCAGGTCTGGATGTGAATGAGAAGGGCAACGTGTTAGCAGCGATCAGAGGTGAGTTTTCCACCCGGTCAGTGGGTAGAGCTCTACGTGAACAATGGTCAGACTATGACTTAGCCAAGCGAGACAAACTCAAGGGTGGCACCGCTTTGATGGCGGAGGTTGACCATGATGATGAGTTAGAAGCTCTGCTTGCTGACGACCAGGACCAAGAGTTTGAACTACTGGGTCACGACGAGAAGGAAGCTTTCCTTGTGGAACAAGAACGGATTGAAGAAGCCTATGCGGCCATTCAGCAACAGAAGGCCACTCTCAAGGAAGCTAGGTGGAAACAACGACAGATTCGTCTGGGTCGAAACTTTTCCCCCCCGAAGCCGTACGTCAAGGGCAGCAGCTCCACAACAAGTTCAGCTTCCAGTGCTCGAACACCTCTCCAATGCTTCAAATGCAAAGGTCCTCACAAGCTGGCTGATTGCCCTCTTCGTGGCAAGGAAGCCAGAATCGCCGAGGAGGCGGCAGAGATTGCCTTTGTGACTTACCCGGAGAATGTGGAGGCCTACGCTGGGTGGACTGAAGAGGAATCCCATGTGGTGCATTCACAATTCCCACCTTGCATGGGGGTGATTGATTCAGGCGCTACTGCGTCACTTGGATCTGCTGAGGCTTTGGAGAAGATCATGGCACAGAACTTGTTGACCAGTGGCAACAGTCACATGACCATTGACACTGACCACAAGCCAGTGTTCAAGTTTGGGAACGGAGCCCGACGTCAATGCATTTCCACTGTCAAGATGAGAATGGCAGCAGGAGACAAAGATGGGAACATGGAGATCCATGTGCACGACACACCCGGGCAGCCTATCCTAGTATCAAGGAGGGCACTTAGATCACTAGGAGCTGTGCTGGACTTCGCAGAGAACAAGATCATCTACAAGAAAGTGGACCCAAAGGTGGTGGTGGACCTTGAAGAGGCCCCAAATGGCCACCTACTCATGCCATTGACTGGCAATTTGCTGGAACGAGGACGAGCCAGGAACACTCCTTTCACGTCATTAGATGCTGAGTAGGGACATGACTCCTCTGGCCGAATGGAAGCTCTTGAAAAAGGAGCTGACCAGGGGAGCGCACATTTGGGGCATGGGGACAAGGGAAAACTCTTGTCAATTGGGACATCACTCACTCGTTGTTACACTGAGTGTGCTGATTGCCGTTTATTTTCAGTTTGCCGTGGAATTTGTTTTTACTGTGAGCAGGAGGTGAAGAAATCTGGTGATGAGGAGAAGGAAAAGGAACAGGAGAACACACATGACACACACGAACATACACCACAATATCCATGTGTCCACCACACGTCAGCTCAAAACACAGCGCTCCAAACACATCTTGTGACAGGTGATCATGCCATACACCACCCGTGCCGAGTGGGTTGCCAAACTGGAGAAGGCCGGCACCAAAGTGCCGAAGCACTGGACCATACTTCAGATGCAGGCACACTGGGAGGAGATCCAAGACCAGATGGGCCCCACACCACAGGAGCTCCAATATCAACAGTTGATGAAAGACCTCAAAGTGGCGTCCAAGAAGAAGGCAGAGATCTCTCAGTATGTCCAGAATCTAGGTGGCCAGATCCGGGGCAACATGACCATTGCTCAGCTCTATGGAATGGGGGAACAGATCATCACCGAACAATTCCCACTAACCGAGAAGGAGATCGTGGGCTTTGGACGTCACGGACACATGACCTACGGGGAGGTGGCGGAAACCGTGCCGGGCTACCTGGGATGGGTGATTACCACTGCCCAGGAGAATCCCGTCGAGTCATGCTGGCGACTGCGCCGTTTGGCGGCCTGGGCCCAGCAACACAAGCACGAGAAAGACATGACCACCTACAAGAAACCTTTCGACATCAAGGAGACAGAAGACAAACTCTCAGACATCAGCCCGTCCATGGGGAGCTTCACGAAGATCACCAGCAAGGGCAGCACCACGGGAGCTCAGTCAGAGACTGTGGGATCCAAGGACCAAGAGATTATGGCCCTGAAGGCACAGATCGAGCAACTCGAAAAGGAGAAGGAGGAGGCAGCTCCCAAGCATTCCAAGAACCGGAAGGAGATGTGAGAGCAGCTGAGTCAGAATGTTTTCTTTCTGAGACGATGGCAGCCAAGCTAATGCGAGAGTGGCAACCCCAGAAAAACCCCTATTCGGGGCAATGGCAAACTTTAGTTCAACATCAAAGACCTCTTCTCATGGAGTTGGCGTGTTATTCTGATAGTTTGCTTAGTGGGGAAGTCCTACAGCGTTTTGGAGCAGGGTCAGCGATTAGGTGTAGCGAGTGGAATGGGGGCAACCTTGAGACTAGTCAAGGGGTGGCTCACGCAAAGGAGCTTATAAGGCAGCATCGTCCAATACACCTTTGGATTTCATGCACATGTGGTCCTTTTTGTCCCCTTCAAAGGTTGAACCGTCGCAATGAACATCAGATCCAGAACCTTGAGACCAAACAACAGCAAGCTAGGCTACAATACAAGGGTGCCATGGAAGTAGCAAGATATGCCAAACGTCATGGAACACAAGTGCATTGGGAATTTTCTGAGCGATCCGAAGCATGGCAATTACCTGAAGTACAACGATTCTTGGAAGAGCTTCGATTAGAAAAGGTGACATGTCATGGCTGCGCAGTGGGTTTGAGGACCAAGGACAAGAAACTACCCCTATGTAAAGGATGGACCATCGCAACACAAAACGAAGAACTCCTTCAACATCTCAACCTACGATGTCAGAAGAATCATGTTCGCGGAAAATGCGAAGCTGGCCAAACTGCACATACAGCGCGGTACACAACTCCCTTCGTACGCAAAGTGGTAGACTCACTTAGCATGCAAGAATCTTGGCCCAGGACCTTGCAAGAGCTCAACAAGGAGGAGACGGCGATGCCGGCCGAAGAGGAAAAGGCTGAGGATGACATGCGGGAGGGTGAGGACTTTGCAGAGGGGGAGAAAGAGGAGATCGAGAAGAAGATACAACATATACATCGGGCTACAGGGCATGGTAGTATGAAGAATCTGGTAGAGGCTTTGGAAAAACGAGGGGTTCCACCAAAAGTTCTACAAGTTGCAAAACAATGGAAATGTCCCATGTGTGAGACCTACAAGAAACAGGATCCTAGGAGGTTCTCAACTTTGGAAACCATTCCTCGCCGTTGGCAACGAGTTCAAATGGATATGGGAAGTTGGTGTCATCCTAGGACAAAGAAGAAATTTCATTTTCTGATGATGGTGGATGAAGGAAGCCGTTTTAGGATGGGCCGTATTGTTTCCTACAACCCTGCCAACAACACTACATGGACTACAATACAACAGGTTTTCACGGAGTCATGGTTACCAATTTTTGGACAACCTCAAGTCTTGCGCGTAGATCCTCAAGGTCCTATGATGAGTAATCAGGCCGACCAATATGCTAGCGAACATGGCATTGAACTGCAACCTATTCCTGCGGAAGCTCACTGGCAAATCAGTTTAGTGGAGGGGGCAATCAAAACCACCAAGGGGATGATGGAGACCTTATCCGCAGAATATCCGGATATGCCACCTGCTGAACTTCTAGGACGAGCTATTTGGGTGATGAACTGTCGTGACCTTTTCAAGGGTTATGCGCCCCTACAACATGCTTTGGGTAGGTGTCCTGATGATCATGACCACTTATTTGAATCCCAACAAGTTCAACCAGTGGGGCCCGAACTTTTGGATGATGGGGGATTTCGAGAAAACCACCAACTTCGTTGTCGGACTGAACAAGTGTTTTCAGAAGAACAGGCAAAGAGAAGATTGGAAAGAGCAGAGAGAATGGGACATAGAAGGGCACAAACCTTCCTGCCAGGTGATTTGGTCTTCTACTGGTGCAACCAGGTGCCACTCAAGGAGAAAACGACCCAACACGTTGGCCGTTTCCTGGGTCCAGCAAGAGTTATTGCCACCGAAACCCGAAGAGATGAACAAGGAGAACTCCGACCGGGGAGTGTGGTTTGGTTGCACAGGGCTGGTAGGTTGATTCGTGCATCACCTGAACAACTTAGGAAGGCCTCACCATACGAAGTTCAATTGGAAGAGTTTAAGGGCCCTATTGAAATACCATGGACTATCACATCACTGACTACTGAACAAGGTAGGCGTGCCTATGTCGATATTTCACATGAAACTCCAACAGACGAACAATGGGAAGCAGCGCAACAATTTCATCACCAAGAACCTGGCGGCGAAGAAGCGATTCCTACAACGCGAAAGGCCAAGAAAACTACACTGGAAAGACCTGATGGGAAGAAACGAACTGTGGACGCGAGAAAAGGCAAACGCGACATTGCGACCGTACAGGACACCCCTGTAGGAACTTCATCCAGCAGCAGCAGTCGGGCAAGACCTAGGAACACACTCAACGAGTATGACGAGGATTTACATTGTGAATATTCTTCTTTCTATGCTGAAGAACAACATTGCAAGGCCGTGGAGATTGAGTGGGACCTTCCAACTTCAAAGAGGGGACTTAGGAAATTTGTGGAACACCCAGAAGCGTATGTCGCCTCTCAAATCAAACGCCGTCAAGTAGAGGTACGCGAACGAACCCTGACCCCGGAGGAGGCCATTCAATTCACCAAGGCAAAACATACTGAGGTGAGGAATTTTATTGCTGCTGAATGTTTTGAAAAAGCGAAAAATATGATCCCTGAGGAAGAGAAGGTATTAGGTATGCGGTGGCTCCTTACATGGAAGTATGATGAAAAATATCATGAACAAGGAGGTCGCAAGGCAAAGGCAAGGGCAATCATTTTGGGTTATCAAGACCCAAGATACGAGGAGAGGAAAACATCCGCGCCAACACCTTCAAAATCAGGGAGACAATTGTTTTTCCAATTTTGTGCTTGGAAAAAGCTGAAGTTGGCCAAAGGCGATGTATCTGGAGCATTTCTTCAAGGTATGGATTTGGAGGAAGAAATGTGGTGCCGACCAGTCAAAGAGATTTGTGACGAATTGGGAGTCAGCGAGGGAACACCACTACTTCTTCGTAAAGCTGCGTATGGTTTAGTACAAGCACCCTTACATTGGTACCATTCTATTAGCAATGTTTTAGAAGAAATTGGGTATCGACGCCTTCAAACAGAACCATGTTGCTGGATATACATGGATGAACATCGTTCAGTTCGATCAATTATTCATGGGCATGTGGATGACTTTATGTTTGGGGGTCGTGAAGGTGATGCACTACATGATCAACTCATGCAGAAGATTCAACAAAAATTTACTTGGGGAACCTGGGAGTACTCTGAATTCATTCAATGTGGTATTCATGTTCGACAAACATCTGATTTTGGCATTGAACTACAACAAACAAAGTTTATTGATGAGATTGAAGAGATTAGCATTTCACGTGATCGATCTCGACATGAAGAACTTCAGACAACAGATGATGAAAAACGAGCACTTCGTGGTTTATTGGGCAGTTTGTCATGGCTATGTGGTCAAACTTGTTTTCTTTTTTCAGTGGATGTGAATTTTCTGATTACCAGCATTCCAGTGAGCACTGTGGGTGACATTAACAAAGCCAACAAACTGGTTCGAGATGTTAAAAAGTGGAAGCATTTGAAATATAAAATACATCCTTTCCCTGAACATGAGACACTGGAGTTGGCAGCATGGACAGATGCTGCTTGGGCAAATCGACCAAACGGCAAGGACAGCACTGAAGGAATTTTCATTGGCATGACAGACTCCAAATTGCGACAAGGCCAAGAAACTGATGTAACTCCTATTTATTGGAGGTCCGGCAAGATTGAGAGGACTTGCCGATCACCGGCATGTGCAGAAACTATGGCAAGTTTGAATGGGGAAGATGATTTGACATATTTAAGAGTTCTTTGGAATGAGATGCGAGGTTTTCCTATTGATACAAGAAATGTGGACGCAGCAGCCATTCCTACCCCAGGGTTTGTCATCACCGACGCGAGGAACCTATACGACAAGATGAACAGGGCAACACCGGTGATTAAGGGCGCTGAGAAACGTTCTGACATCGAGGCTTTAAGTTTGAGAGAGAACTTGGAGCGAGGACAGGGTCAACTACTTTGGGTAAATGGAAATGCTATGTTGTCAAACAGTTTGACAAAACCTCATGAGAAATCTCAAATGATGCTGTATGTCAAAATGAATTTTCGATGGAAAGTAGTTTATGACGAGGCCATGATGTCTGGGAAGAAACGGACCAAGATGGGTCTGGGCGCACACACTGACACACAATCACAAAACTTACAACAAACCAACGCCATTACCGAGGAAGGAGCTGTTTCCAGTTGATGGGTGCCCGTGTGGTTCCGCTGTTGTTTTATTTTACCCCTGCCACAGTATTGCGTTCCATGATTTTAACCCAATAAAATTGTTGGGTACCTGTGTGAATTTGAGAAATTCCGATCATTCCACGGCAATATTCATGATCAAGACCGCCCCTAGGGTTTCAGGAAAAGAGCCCAACTCCGCTGCATTTTGCATATATATATATATATGGTTTGGATTGTGTTCTAAGAAAAATGATAATAATGATAGAGATTTTTCAGAAGACCATGACGACAAGCCCTAATAAATTGTAATCAATCGTTTATCTGTAAATGCTGTCTGCGTGGAATTCTGGGAATGATGAACTAATAAGCACAACAATGATATACCAAACCTTTTGATAAGCCGTTGGTTTAAAGCCAGTAGCTCAGGCAAACTTTGCGATTTCTTGGACGCAGTAGAGTAGATTAGCTCGAATTGGGAGCAATGCTCCTCGAGATCAGTATCTGGAAATCATGCCCCCCATGTCTTTACTGGTTGCAGCTACGGGAAAATTGACCGGAAACCCCCAAATTTCACTGATAAAATCTCGTGCGTTCCTCTAAGTCGTCTCTTCAATTCATTCAAAGATTTGTTTGAATCGCAATATTTCAGACTTACTGTAATGTGAGATTTTCCTGCAACTTATGACAATGATCCTTTGTTTAACCAACGACGTCAAATGCCGCTTTGCCCAGCCGCCTGCAATGCTCGCACTTCTGCATCTGTGCCCTTGGGAAATCAGGGGAAATCTACTGGAATATCAGGCATAATTTGTCTCTATAATCATGGAACTGGGACACCTACAGGAAGTCATGTTTTTCTCATATGCATCATCCAAAAATGAGGGTTTTTCCTTCTCCAGATTTTTCCCTCAAACATCCTCAAACAATCCCAGGTGACGGGATTGTTAAAGGGATCCAAAGCTTTCCCCGTCTGGGGAGAGACACTTCTGGAGCCATCCATGTCTACCCCGTGACGCAGGTGAGGCTCAAATGGATCGCTGACAATCATCCACTGGTTGCGAGGTCCACTTATGTGGAAAATATTGGAAATTGTATCTTTGTTGATTCTATTCGGCTCAGGGCTTCAACACGGTCAATGTCCATTGTTCAATGTCCATTGTTCAATGTCCATCGTTCAATGGCCATCGCATGGAGCTTTCTAGTGCCTGTCACATGTCCTGCTTCTAGTCTTGTTCCTTTCTGGATGTAACTTGGGCCATAATCAGGCACCAAAACTCCTGCAGAACATCCATCCCAACATATCCCATTGCCCTTCTCCCAACCATGTCCACGGGGTGAAGCCAGGAACTCGCCGCAGCACGCTGCCTTGGCCTGTTTTGACTTGCAAAGTTCGAGGGGCCGTCGGGTCCCGCGAACTAATTCGACGCCCAAATGGCCATCGGAAGCCACAGCCTTTACCGCGGCCCCGCTGCGGCACACCACTGCAAGTGGTGGTTCACCGCAAGCTGTACAACATGACAACGCTCAAATCCTCCGCTCCGACAGTCCAACTTGCCGGTTTGTAAATGCTTTGGAGGTGAATGCGCATAAGTTCAAACGGAAAAATTGAAGTGCTATATGCTTATGCTATGCTGCTACGCATGTGCAGCTCTTGCTGCCTTCTCCTGTGCCTCTTTTGCAACGTTGGTCTCCCCGTGCAGATTTCCCAACAACGTAGGCTTCGCCTCGCGGGCTGTTTCCATCAACAGCTCCACTGCTCGGGGCACACCTCCTTCCTGTGGGAAACATGGCGGCGCGGCCCATCTGCGATGGCTGGAGTTTCTGAACTGGCTATTCACGTGGGTCTTGTAGGTAGGCCCCAATATACTTGTCTGATCTTGTTTGTGAAGTAAGTGAGATGGAAGGGGTTGTCTAGCTATCATGTCCTTACAATCAAGAATAATCGAAGTATCTTTCCCTCAAGCTGGTGCACCCACCAAGCCCAATGCCCTTCAAGCAGAATATAGTTCAACATATTCCGTCCAGGTTTGTCTGGAAGAACCTTCCACATCTTCCAAATCTCACTGGCTTTCCATCCTTTCCCCTTGTTTTCCCCTGGTTTTCCATTATTTCTCCATGCTTTTTCCCACCAACAGTACCCCCACCTGCCGCAGTTTCGTTCCAATCTGCTGCGCCATCTCCGTGAACTGCGGCTCGGCCAAGACCCGCTGCAGCGCTGCGACCACCGTGCCGCGGTAGCGCGCCATGGCCGACAGCTCCTCGCCGTGCGGCGGCACCGGGCGGGGGATCTGCAGCCCGACGCCGGAGGCCTCCTGAAGCCACGGGAGGCGAAAGGTGACAAAATCCACTGGATATAACTTCGGTAAAAGGCTATAACCATGGGAATTTCATAAAGCCCCATAACTCAATTTCCCATAAGTTGTATACCAAAATTATCCAAAATTACACCTGGGTGCTTGAGGTTCTAAAACCCCTAACTATAGTTTTATATCCCCTTATACCTGGGTCACTTCCCTTGGGAGGATCATCCCACGGACCGCAACTGTTCTCATCTACATTTCAGATATTTCAATTCACATAAGCCATTGAATGGGGACTTACTACTCAGGCAAATTAAGCAGTTACCAAGCAAGATGATCCTCCAAGGAAGCCCCAAAAAGACGGCGAAAATGTCTTAGAATTCTGGGAATGATGAAGGAAACACCGGCGAATTAAGATCGTGAAAGTACTGCTGTTCGCCACCTTTTGCTGATGACTATCTAATGGGAATGATGGGATGAGAATGAAATTCTAGTGGAAGAATGGGATTCTGCGGGAAGGTAAAGATCAAACTGGGCAGTGGGTGCCATTTTTATGCTTGAACTCACCGTGATGCTGTGACCCGAAAAATTATTCATAGAGTAGGGCGTACATTCTGCCCCAAGGCGGGAAAATCGAGAAATCTTGGGCTAGCAAGCTCGCAAAAAAAGCAAGCATTTTTCAGAAAAATAGGGTACCTACACTTTCGAAACAAGTCAAATACTAAAGGATCTCAGAGGTCCAAAGTTCGATCGCACTGATGCCTACCGAGCATCAGCTCGCATGGCGTTGGCGATCTGATCTGCAAAGCCGGGACAGACCACCACCGGAGTCCCAGCCATCAGGGACTCCATGAAACCTGAAGCCCAATTAAAAAATATTGATAAAACATGAAACTCATTCATCCAATTTCAGGGATCATCATGCCATTTTTCAGTAATGGGGCATAATCTGATCTAATCATATATAATCATATATATATATACTGAAAAAAGATTGAAATATAACCGCAAAAAGATGTTTGAAATCAGAAGCCAGAAACTGTTCTGTCCGCCATGCGTCAGGAAGAGGTCCACCTTTGCCTTCAAGACCTCAACCTGGAGCTGATTTGATAGGGGAGCTGGGCCATGTGAAGACCAGAGCCACAAAGTTTTGGGGCTAAGATTCTAAAATGGCCAAGACATGGACAAAGGACTTCAAATACCCAGATATACCCAGACTTCTCCAGCACCTTTGAAAATTTGCCCGTTTCCTACAATACTTGTGCGGCTACCAGCTTACCCCTCTTAGCCAGCCTCCGCAAAGTTTTTTTTTCTTCCGCATCATGTGAAAGGTTAGAGAGCCCATTCTCAACAGAGAGATAGCCCAGAGATTGTGATCTTCTAAAGGTTGAGAAGTTTCGAGGGCCTAAAGTTGCAACTCTGGCCCTACTCAGCCTAAAAGTGTTCACCTGCAATTAAACCGTAAGAAGACAATGGTTTCAAGTGGTTCATTTCTTTTTAAGTTTTGGGCTGTCATTGTTGCAGTATTCTGCAGGATTCTGAAGATAGTTCACGGGATACTACGTAACTTAAACTAGCCACATCTTAACAGCTGACAAGTTGAAAATTGACAGGGTGTCCTGCCAATTTTTCCGGGAGTCCTACCATTTTTCTCTGGGCTACTGGCACTTGCTACCTAGTATGTTACATGGCCAACTATAAACCACTTTCAAGGTAATTGCAAAAACACAAAACAATAGTAGCTAACATGACCATGGAAAACCAATAATCTTGCAAGAATTCAAAACTATACCGCCGAAACCTAGTAAGTAGAAAAACCTATGTCTGAGCATGCCCCCACAAAGGAGCCCCCTTGGTGCTTAAAAGAATATCCCCAAAATTTCTCCCAAAAAGTCAATCAAAAAAAAAAAGTCAGTCCGGCCTCCTTTCTCACCCCCCATCCGCCCCATCCCCAAAGATTCCCCACCTGCGGCAGGTAGGGATAGCACCTGGCATTCTTGGGCACCTGCAAATCTTCCAAGGCATCCTCCTGGGACCCCACGGCCACCACCAGCAGCGGCACGTCCCGGCTCTCCGCGTCGCCATAGTGGCCGAAGGCATCGAAGGCGGCGGACCAGGCGGAGTGGCACGGCTGTTTGCCAGTGAGACCTCTCGTTTTCTGCGGGAAAAATGCGGATGATTTGGAACATCTCTGAAAACTGAATGATATGAGTGATTGATAGTGATTGTTTTTCATCTGAATTTAGCAATTTGGTAAGTGCAATCGTGCTTTGTCCCATTTCTATGATATATTGTTGCCGAAGATGTTCCCACAAATCTCGTGGCACCTCGTGGCTTCTCAGAACCGTCCCTGGGCACGCTGTGCCAGCCCACATCTTCGGTGTTGGAAGTAAGGATCGTGCCCATGCTCACCAAAATCACCTTCCTGCGCTCAGATCATTGATGATCATTGGGAAAGTACTTTCAACCTCATCATCAACAAAATGCTGATAATTATGACTGATTGTCGGTGATTATCAACCTCATAATCATCAGTCATAATCAGTCGGTGATTAATCCCTGACTGATCTCCCACCTGGCCTTCCAGCCTCATGGGCTTCCCGGATCTCAGTCAACACATCGGACTCGCCGCTCGCCTCACTGGCCTGGCAACTTCGCGCCTTATGTCGTGGGAAACGCCACAGTGAAGAACAATATGTGGCTAACTTTGAACTGTTTAGAAGTGTTTAGAACTCTTTAGAACTCTTTAGAACACAAGGACCATCAAACTCATCCAAATATCAAATAGCACAAATCAATGGAATGGTATCCAAAGTTGGGCCTGCAACAATGGCCCCACGGTGATAAACGTCGCATCTTGGTACCTCTCGGCCAATTCTTCGGGCAATGGATCCTGCAGGTCTTTACCCGTGGTCACCAGGTTGTAGCGCGTGTCACAGAAGACGGATAGGAAACCCTTGGGTTCCAAGAAACCACGGAAGTCCAAGTCGAAACCTTCGTCAGCAAATGAAAAAACCATGGATAAACCAAAAACTCAGAAGGCTTGCATGAAAAACATTAGAAAAAAAACTTCCAAAAAAACTCTCTGAAAACAATGCATATTTACAGCAAAAAAAACCGTAGTTCTCCTTAAATCTTCTGATGCTCTCCAGCATGGGCTCAAAGGATTCCACCTGTCTAAAGACTTCTGCAGGTTCCATGCCACCAGACTGCGTCAGGAACATGTTCACGATGCCCACGAGGCTTCCGGGCCCCGCAAAGGTCCACAGCCCCACCGCTGGGATCTGCAGATATTTGGCCGCAAACAGGGCCTCCCACTGTGGCAGTTGGTGGCAGGTCATGGGCCAGGCCCTACAGATCTTACAGATCTTACCGCTTGCGAAGTGGAAAATCACCGATATGTTTGGTGGGTAAATCATTGGTAAAGCGAAATTGGCGATTTTCTCACAGTTGTGTCAAACCAAATTTTCAGAGGTGAGTATATGGGAAAAGATCCCAAAAGATCTGGGGCAGTGCATGGAAACCTTGGGTCTCCCAATGAGTCTCCCAAGCGATTCAAGGAGTTTATTTCCATCAACGATCCAAGATCCCACTGTATTCCACCCGAAACAAAAGCCACATCCATCAATGCCCCCATCATCCCCCATCTAACTCTAGATCTTTCATCGCCCATCTAACTTGGCCTCCCCATTCATGAAGGGGCAGAAGAGCACCAGCTGCGGCTGAATCTTTTGCAGCCATCGGATGGTGCCGGGCATCTGCAGCTCCAAATGCCTTGGTGCCGTCTTCAGCATCGACACCATCATGGCTTCATCGGCACAGCCCATCTCCTGCGCTACCCCGCGAAAGCAGCCCATGATGTCGGTCTCCTGGGACCATGGTGACAACTTGAGGCCGAGGAATGGTGGTAGATTCAGGTGCAGATCTCCCCAAGTACAAAATTTACAAAATACGATCATCTTACTATATCTAACTCTATATTCCCATGATATTCCCATCTTATTCCCATGAATCCCCCCATTCCGGTTGGCGCGTCTCCCTGCCCTCGTAGAGCTCGGTCTGTTGCGAGGCCACATCGGTGAAGCTCGCCCCAGTGCCCTGGATCACGGTTTCCATCTCTTTGCGCGACATGTAATGCACCTCCCACAGGCCAGGTCCATCCATCATGGCTAAGATATTAGTAGTTGACCAGATGATATTAGATGATCAAAGGAAGTTTAGGGGGAGAAACTTCCGTGTTACGGACTTTTAGAATGTCAGGGAAAGAGTTAGTCAAAGAAAGAGTTAGTTAGAGAAAGAGTTCATCAGGGAAAGAGTTAGTCAAAGAAAGAGTTAGTTAGAGAAAGAGTTCATCAGGGAAAGAGTTAGTCAAAGAAAGAGTTAGTGAGAGAAAGAGTTAGTGAGAGAAAGAGTTAGTTAGAGAAAGAGTTCATCAGGGAAAGAGTTAGTCAAAGAAAGAGTTAGTGAGAGAAAGAGTTAGTGAGAGAAAGAGTTAGTTAGAGAAAGAGTTCATCAGGGAAAGAGTTAGTCAAAGAAAGAGTTAGTGAGAGAAAGAGTTCATCAGGGAAAGAGTTAGTCAAAGAAAGAGTTAGTGAGAGAAAGAGTTAGTGAGAGAAAGAGTTCATCAGGGAAAGAGTTAGTCAAAGAAAGAGTTTTTTTTTTTTTTTTTTTTTTTTTTTCCCTGCGAGCCCCGAGTTTGTCAGGGACGTCGTCCAGCAGAGTTAGTGAGAGAAAGAGTTAGTGAGAGAAAGAGTTAGTTAGAGAAAGAGTTCATCAGGGAAAGAGTTAGTCAAAGAAAGAGTTAGTGAGAGAAAGAGTTCGTTAGTGCACGCGTCTTTTCCCTTTTACGCTGTACGGGAAAGAGCTCGTTCCAACTGAAGGTTCGTGCAGGAAAGAGTTAGTTAGGGACAGAGTTGAAGTGTAACGTTATAGAATGTCAGGGAAAGAGTTAGTCAAAGAAAGAGTTAGAATGGCATTGCAAGTGGTGCTGCCGGATGAGTTGCCGATGGAGTTTTGAAGGAAGTCTCGCACGAAATGCGTTTTTGAGAGATAGCAGATGCACGAAACCCTATGTTTTTCCATACAAAGTCTGTCCCCGAACCTCGATGATCTACCTCTGCGGTGCGACGGGTGCGAGACGGTCTCGTGTGTGGTCGGATCCATCCTCGGATCATCCTCGGATCATGGTCGGATCATGGTCGGATCGGTCTCGGATCGGTTCCGCATTGTAAATGGGGTTTCAACTGTGTTTCGTCTATGTGCGGTCGACAGAATTCCATTGTGATTTGCAACTGTAGGATCGTTCCCGCAATGTAAATGGGATTGCAAGTGGCGCTGGTGGATGAGTTGCCGATGGAATTCCATTGTGATTTGCAACTCTAGGATCGTTCCCTCACTGTAAATGGGATTGCAAGTGGTGCTGGTGGATGAGTTGCAGATGGAATTCCATCGCGATTTGCAACTGTAGAATCGTTCTCGCAATGCAAATGGCATTGCAAGTGGTGCTGGTGGAGGAGTTGCCGATGGAATTCCATTGTGCTTTGCAACTGTAGGATCGTTCCCGCATTGTAAATGGGATGCAAGTGGTGCTGGTGGATGAGTTGCTGATGGAATTGCATTGTGATTTGCAACTCTAGGATCGTTCCCTCACTGTAAATGGGATTGCAAGTGGTGCTGGTTGATGAGTTGCCGATGGAGTTTTGAAGGAAGTCTCGCACGAAATGCGTTTTTGAGAGATAGCAGATGCACGAAACCCTATGTTTTTCCATACAAAGTCCGTCCCCGAACCTCGATGATCTACCTCTGCGGTGCGACGGTTGCGAGACGGTCTCGTGTGTGGTCGGATCATGCTCGGATCATGGGCGGATCATTCTCGGATCGGTTCCGCATTGTAAATGTGGTTTCAACTGTGTTTCGTGCATGTGCAGTCGACAGAATTCCATTGTGATTTGCACCTGTAGGATCGTTCCCGCAATGTAAATGGGATTGCAAGTGGTGCTGGTGGATGAGTTGCCGATGGAATTCCATTGTGATTTGCAACTCTAGGATCGTTCCCTCACTGTAAATGGGATTGCAAGTGGTGCTGGTGGATGAGTTGCCGATGGAATTCCATTGTGATTTGCAAGTCTAGGATCGTTCCCTCCCTGTAAATGGTTGCGTCAAGGTTCCTTCGTGCTGTGGCTGCATTGCATTGGTAATACTATTGTCTTTTGCAGCTGGACTTCGTAAATCGTATTGGATTGGCTGCATGAAGGCTGCCACAGTGATTTGTTGGCAGATTTTCTCCATTGTGGCGCTAGTGAATTTCCTTCTAAAAATTCTTTTAAAAAGTGCTTCAAAATCGTCTTTTTTTCGCTCTGGCGTCGAGATCCGGTTTTGGAGCTACAATTTCCGACGCCGTTGTGCGTAGTTCTATTGTGTTTTGCAACTCCGTCTCTGCAGATCGCATTGTAATGGCTGCGTCAAGGTTGCTTCGTGCTGTGGCTGCATTCGTAATACTATTGTCTTTTGCAGCTGGATCTCGTAAATCGTATTGGAGTGGCTGCATGAAGGCTGCGACATTGATTTGTCAGCAGATTTTCTCCATTTTGGCGCTAGTGATTTTCCTTCTAAAAATCCTTTTAAAAAGTGCTTCAAAATCGTCTTTTTTTTCGCTCTGGCGTCGAGATCCGGTTTTGGAGCTACAATTTCCGACGCCGTTGCGCGTAGTTCTATTGTGCTTTGCAACTCAGTCTCTGCAGATCGCATTGTAATGGCTGCGTCAAGGTTGCTTCTTGCCACGGCTGCATGCGTAATACTATTGTCTTTTGCAGCTGGACTTCGTAAATCGTATTGGAGTGGCTGCATGAAGGCTGCGACATTGATTTGTCAGCAGATTTTCTCCATTTTGGCGCCAGTGATTTTCTTTTTAAAAATTCTTTTAAAAAGTGCTTCAAAATCGTCTTTTTTTTCGCTCTGGCGTCGAGATCCGGTTTTGGAGCTACAATTTCCGACGCCGTTGTGCGTAGTTCTATTGTGTTTTGCGACTCAGTCTCTGCGGGGCTGCGTCAAGGTTGCTTGGTGCCGCGGCTGCATGCGCAATACTATTGTCTTTTGCAACTGGACTTCGTAAATCGTATTGGAGTAGGTGCATCAAGGGTTCGACAGTGATTAGTAGTAGTGCTGGGAATTGATTAATGAAAGCTTAATAGATGACATATGAGAAGGGGCGAAATGAGAAGAGATGAGCTGGGATAAGGTGAGAAGAGCTCAGATGAGATGAACTGTGGAGTGTGAAGAGTGTAGTGTGAAATGTGGGGCGTGAAGAGTGCAGTGTGAAGTGTGAAGTTTGGAGTGTGAAGGAAGCAGTGAGAAGTGAGAAGTGTGAAGTGTGGACTGTGAAGTGTGGAGTGTGAAGTTTGGAGTGCAAAGAGTGCAGTGTGAAGTGTGGAGTGTGAAGAGTGCAGTGTGAAGTGTGCAGTGTGAAGGAAGCAGTGGGAAGTGAGAAGTGTGAAGTGTGGAGTGTGAAGTTTAAGTTTGGAGTGCGAAGAGCGCAGTGTGAAGTGTGAAGTGTGAAGTGGGAGGTTTGGAGTGTGAAGGAAGCAGTGAGAAGTGTGAAGTGTGGAAGGTGAAGTGTGAAGTGTGAGTGAAGTGTGGAGTGTGAAGTGCGAAGTGAGAAGTGTGAAGTTTGGAGTGTGAAGTTTGGAGTGGGAAGGAAGCAGTGAGAAGTGAGAAGTGTGAAGTGTGGACTGTGAAGTGTGGAGTGTGAAGTGCGAAGTGAGAAGTGTGAAGTTTGGACTGTGAAGGAAGCAGTGAGAAGTGAGAAGTGTGAAGTGAGAAGTGTGAAGTGTGGACTGTGCAGTGTGGAGTGCGAAGAGCGCAGTGTGAAGTGCGAAGTGTGAAGTGTGAGGTTTGGAGTGTGAAGGAAGCAGTGAGAAGTGTGAAGTGTGGACTGTGAAGTGTGAAGTGTGAGTGAAGTGTGGAGTGTGAAGTGCGAAGTGAGAAGTGTGAAGTGTGAAGTTTGGAGTGTGCAGGAAGCAGTGAGAAGTGAGAAGTGTGAAATGTGGAGTGTGAAGTGTGAAGTGTGAAGTGCGAAGTGAGAAGTGTGGACTGTGAAGTGTGAAGTGTGAAGTGTGAAGTGTGGACTGTGAAGTGTGAAGTGTGAAGTGTGGACTGTGAAGTGTGAAGTGTGCAGTGCGAAGTGTGAAGTGTGAGGTTTGGAGTGTGAAGGAAGCAGTGAGAAGTGAGAAGTGAGAAGTGTGGAGTGTGAAGTGTGGAGTGTGAAGTTTGAAGTTTGGAGTGCGAAGAGTGCAGTGTGCAGTGTGAGGTGTGGAGTGTCGAGGGAAGGACACGGTCGGGACAGGGTGTCTTTGAACTATAGGTCATTTATGTTTGGGAAACTTCCGCCGCCGGCTTGCCCGGGTCTATGTTATTAGTAGTGATATTATAGTTGACCTGATGGTAATGGATTTCTCTAGTGGCTAGATATTTGATATTAGATGATGTTAGTAATTGGAGTCAATGAATCAACTAAGAAACTACAAGTGAGGGGCACTATAGTGATACTATAGTGCACTGTCCCACCTCATGCCCCAAATCTGTCAAAGCTTTCGCAATGGGCAGCGAGGGGTTGATGTGCCCAGTGGCCATGGGAAAGCAGAAAGCAAAGCGCAGCGACGTCATTGCGACCGGTTTTCTGTAACGAAACTCCTAAACGGCCTTGAGCTGGTTGTGTCACTGGGCAAATGCATAAGTAGCGCAGCCGATCATCACCCATGGTAATTGCCCAATGCCTGGTCGTGAGTCATAACTCAAGTGTGAATGGAATCCGTGAGTCTCTTGTCGGTTTTCCATATTTTTCTCATCTCTTGGCTCCAACATTTCCGGCGTGGTTAAGTGCGCGCTGTGTTAGCATCCGGTCCACGGGTGAAACCCAGCTGTACCCCTTGGGGGTGCAACTTCCTATCAGCTATATGGCACCAAACATCAGATCATGCCTTTGGGGGCGCTGTGATGGTCACAAACTAGCGGAAACAACCAGAACTTTACACATCTACCATATACTGATCATGTCTAGAAAAAACTACATAGAACTTCATATAGCTTCATATAAGTGTAGAAAAGCGGTGGTGTTTGGATCCCAAAATACGTTGCTCAGACGACTTCTGGTGAGTCTCGAGCCACATGATCGATGGCATCCTCAACCAGGCCGTGCACAAAATCCGGGTCCTGCACCTGTCGTCGGGTTTGGGTCAGACTCAGGAGACTTAGGAGGCTTACCTCGCTTGGAAAATCGCAACTGGCTAGATCGGTTCAATTCTTGGAAACCACAATCAAAATATATCAAAATCATACAAGTAGAACCCGCACAAGGCGGCGGAAGTTTCCAGCAAGGAATGTTGTACCATAGGAGTGAAGGACAAGTTTTGCCTATCTGAGCTGGCGTGAAGCCTCACATCTTCTCAGCTCTTGTTTGAACTTGTTTTGTCTTCACTTTGCTGCACCTCTTCTCACTTTTTTCCCCTGCAGGAATCCTTTTCAATTTGTCATGTCTTCTCAATTTGTCTCAAATCTTTTCAGCTTCTCCCACCTCTTTTCAAGTCTGCTCGCAGTGTCTCAACCTTTGACTTGTTCAACTTTTGTCAACTCTTGACATCTCTTCACACCTTGCTCACTTCTTCTCAACCCTACTCAACTACTTTTCGCATCTTTGCAACCCTTTCCACCTCCTCTCAACTCTTCCCACTTCTTTTCACATTTTCTCAAAGCTTCTCATCTTTTCAATTCTTCTCACTTCTTGTCAAGTTTGTCTCTCATTGATCTATTCTAACTGTTTTCCCAACGTCTCAACCCTTTTAATCTTCTCACCTCCGTCGTGACCTGCTTGGTCTTCTGCAACCCTGCCCACTGCCATTTGCAGCGTCTACCCGGGGTAATGAATTCCAACCATGTTGCAGACGCTGCATGTTTTCCGCATGCGGTCACAGTTGGAGCGGAGCGTGGCGCGCAGGCAGTACAGCTACATGCTGCCTGCCGAACGTCTGACAAGCAATTCAAATGCAAGTCAAGAACATGGCAGCGCACCAAAGCATGCAAATCGAACAGGCCATACAAACGTGAAAACCCAAACATGGAGAAATTTTAACACAATTGCTTTTTACACACAGAAGCCGTTGCACGGTTTTTTTTCACAGAGAAAGTTTTTACACAGATAATTTTTTATACACAGAACACCTTTTTCACACACAGAGGCAATTACACAGAGAATTTGTTGCACAGAGAGGCCCTTACACAGAGAAGGTCGCACAGATTTTTTTACACAGAGAACCTTTTCACACAGATTTTCTTACACAGAAAGGTTTTTACACACAGAAGCTAGTACGCGGAGAAGTTTTTACACAACGAAGTTTTTACTCAGAAAGCCTTCCTTTACACGGAGAAGTTTTCACACACAGCAAGTTTTTACACAGAGAAGCGTTTACACAGATAAATCCTCATATACAGCAAGCGTTTACACACACAAGCGTTTACACAGAGAAGTTTTTATACAAACAACTTTTTCCACAGGGAAGTGTTTACACAAAGCGTTTACACGGAGAAGCTTTCACATGCAGCTCAGCAGGTTTTTACACAGTGAAGCGTTACACAGCGATACTTTTACTCAAAAGAAGCGTTTACCCTTGGAATCTCCCTCGTACAAAATGTAACAGAAAGTGTGGCTCCAAAACCGGATCTTGGAGCCAAAGCCAAGAAAGAACAATTTTGAAGCATTTTTTGGAATTTCAAAAGAAGGAACATCATCAGCGCCAAATGCAAAAACAAATCTGCTGAAACTTTACCCTGGCAACCTTGAGGCAGCCACCGCTCTGCAATCTGCAAAGACGGAGTTGCAAGGCACAAAAGCACAGTGTGAGTCAACACACAAAGAAGAAAGCCCCTTGGAGACCTCAGTTACAGTGCGTGCGCAGTTCGAACAGGAGTCGAACCCAGAGCGACGATGCCCGCAAGTGTCGTGGCAAGCGAATCTACTTGTCTCCGCACCCGAACATCCTTTTACCCGAAACAAGACCATGTTTCGCGCAAATTCTGGGTAACGTTCAAATCTCATCCTTGATGTAGCAGCTCCACTGGGATCTACGCACGGTGGGTTACAAAACACAATTGGATCGCAACACTGTACTCAACAGCAAGTAGCTTTGGCGCAGCAGTTCCACTGCACAAAGCACCTCAACACTTGCAAAGTCACCAGGGGACCTCATTTACAGTGCGCGCGTAGTTCGAACAGGATTCGAATGCAAAGCGACGATGCCCGCAAGCGTGGCGCAAGCGATACGACTTTTCTCTGTGCACCAGAACGTCCGTTTGTGCGAAAAAAACATGTTTCGCACAAATCCTAACATTCAAATCTCATCCTTGATGTAACATGTCCACGGCGATGTGCCTCAACTCTACTCTATTCTACTCTTCTCTGCGCCTCTCTACTCCTCTCTACGCTACTCGACTCTACTCTACTCGGCTCTTCTCCTCTCTGCTCTACTCTGCTCAGCTCTCCTCTACTCTTCTGATAATGGCTTCCAAACTACTTCTCTGCTTCAAAAACATGCCAAGTGGACTTCAGACTTCCGTGCCTACTGCTCTACTTCAGGAACATGCCAACTGGACTGAATGACTTCTTTGCTACTTCTCTACTTGAGGAACATGCAGCTGGACTCAATGACGTCTGTGCTCCTTCTACTTGAGGAACATGCCAATTGGACAAGACTTCTGTGCTACTTCTCTACTTGAGGAACATGCATCTGGACTTAATCACTCTTGTGCTACTTCTCTACTTGAGGAGCACGCCAACTGGACTTAAGACCTTTTGGAAAACCATCCGCGTAACTCGGAATTTCTCAAAACTTCGTTTGACCAGATAATCATAAGGCATGATATACCACAACTACGCCAATGATCAGGGGCTTCACCGAGCTGGTGTGCCTTTGGCTCATCTGTGGAGCGATTCTGGTTCAACCTGGCAATGGTCTTCGCATAGATCTCCTGGCAGAGCTGCACAAAAGGCTAGACAGCTGGGAATAATGAATCCCGCAAATTCGTCTTCCGTTCATTCTCCAATTTATTCTCTCATTTCGGGGCCAAACGCTTTCTGAACCCTTTCCCGGTTGAGAAAAATGAGCGATGTTCATCTTTTTCAGATGATCATCACTCTTCCAAAGACGGAGCCCCAGAACTGTATCCAACAATTCCGCAAAGACTTTTTCGGACCTCGTACCAGTTACTCCTGGGATCTCTTGAGATGCTAAATAAAACGCACAATGTTCCACTTTGTGGATTGTGTGCATGCGCGGCTGGCATATTCGCAAGCCTTAATTTGGCTTTCTCCTGAGATGCTGCATAGAACGCACGCCCCAACCCGGACGTTCGCTCACATCCAAATAACACGCCCAAACAATATCATACACTTCACCTGCGGATGAACGAAAACACCGGCTATACGCAGCTATTTTGACTGTAGGTTTCAGGATTTAGGGTTTTAGGTTTTTAGGGTTTTAGGTTTTTAAGGTTTTAGGTCTTAGGGTTTTAGGGTTTTAGGGCTTCAGGTTTGAAGGCGTACGGATGTTGAAAAGTTTATTGTTTTGGAACGTTCACAACGCCTAGCCCTGCGCAGGGATTTGAGCACGCCAAAGGATATGCAGGATCGGTCGTGGCAAACGTCAGGGTTGCAGCACAATGTTCCACATTGTAGATTGTGTGCGTGCACAACTAGCATAATCGCAAGCCTTTGGCTTGCAGCAAGGGCAGAAGAAAGTCGGAAGATGTGTTATGATGTGTTACTGTATTGGACTCTCTGAGTTGGCCATGTCCGCCTCAATCGCCTCAGAAGAAACCATTACAGCGCTTCTCCGCACAAAGGGTCCTCCTTCCAGTTGTCCTCCTTAGGATCGACTTCTTTGTCAATTTCTGCGATGTGTTTGTCGCCATCCCTAGCCTCAATGGCTTTCACTTTCTCAGCCAATGGTGTCAAGGTGGCTTGAAGTCTCGAAGCTGCTTGATTGGCTCGAAGCAGTAAATCTTCATGGGTGGAAGAATAGTTCTGTGGCACGAACACTACCGCAATCTCTTGGAAGAGAGCCTTGATGACAATACAGTAGCGCTGGAATTCGTGCTGATCAAGCAAAGAAGTTGAACGCAGCTCTTCATACAAGCTTGGTGATGGTACCAAGAAGTTGTCTTCAGCAATCACTGGAATCAGTCCGCAGGAAGGTAGTTGGCTAGTCTGCAACAACCAGCGCTCCACTTGGGCTGACTTCCAGCAGTTGGAGCTGCAAATCATCAATGCCATCTGGGCTCCGTCGGGCAAATGTTTGCCCTCCTCCAAGACCGAGGGAAGTGGCAAATTGGTACCAAGCAGTTTGGGTTTCAACATTGAAGACAGCACCATGGCCGTGGCCACGGCCTCTGTGTCTTCAGGGTCTGCTAACACTGGGCAATCCGTGGAATAAAACGTCGATGTCGATTTCGATCTATCTGGCAGACGTTGTCCGCTTGACCGGCCACACACCACACCCACCAGCGGAAGAGCCGAGCTCGGCGTGAATTTCTCCGGCAAACTGTGACTTTCAACCTGCTGCAGCCACCTGAAAGCTTTCGCCACATCTGACAGGCCAATGCCATGACTGGCGAGCTCTCCGTAATCTGGGACGAGGGTCGGGAAGTCCTCAATGAACTTCTCATCTGGCTTCAGGAATGTTGGCCAAGAAAGCAGCAAAGTCTTCACGTTATTCCGATGCGCTGTCACCATCTCACCCACGCACCATTTGCGCGTCAGTATTGCTGGACTGCCAAGGATGAGGAAGGTTTCCGTGTCCTGGGGCGTTGCAAGTTTTGAAGTTGGAGATGAGAAATGGTTGTATAATAGATTTTGTTTTTTTTGCCTCAGGTTTTGGATTTTATTGTTGCTTTCTTTCCTGGTACCATTTGCCTTGTATTTGCAACAGTTGGGAACTAGAACCTCTCATTTTGCATGGTATTTGCTACATTTTGGTTGGTCACTTTGCATTTTGCATGGTACTTGCTACATTTGGCCATGTGCGCCTTCCGTTTTGCATGATATTTGCCACATTATGGCGCTTCAGCTTCTCATTTGCATGGTATTTGCTACATTTTGGTACTTCAAACGTTCATGTGGGTTTCTGGAAAGTTCTTCAGGGTTTCTTTAGGGTTTCGTTTAAGGTTCGATGTAGGGTTTCATTTAGGGTTTCTGTGGGGTTTCTTTAAGGTTTCCGTTGGGGTTCATTTACTGTTTCTTTAAGATTTCTCTAGGGTTTCATTTACGGTTTCATCTAGTGTTTCTTGAGGCTTAAGGTTTCTTTAGAATTGCATTTAGGGTTTCTTTACGGTTTCATGTGGGGTTTCTTATCGGGATTTCTTATCAGGATTTCCAAACGTTCAAATGGGTTTCTTTAGGGCTTCTGTAGGGTTTCATTTAGGGTTTCATTCCGGGTTTGTTTAATGTTTCTGTCGGTTTACGGTCTCTTTCTTTTGGGTTTCTTCGGGGTTTCGTTTAAGGTGTCCTTTAGGGTTTAATTTTTCAGGTTTCTGTAGGGTTTCTGTAGGGTCTCAGTTAGGGTTTCATTTAGGGTTTCTTATCAGGGTTTCATGTAGGGTTTCAATTATGTGTTTCTTTAAGGTTTCAGTTAGGGTTTCATTTAAGGTTTCTTTAGGGTTACAGTTAGGGTTTTTTTTGTTTTTCTCTAGGGTTTTATTTAGGGTTACACTTAATTAGGGTTTCATTTACGGTTTCTTTAGGGTTTCATGTTGGATTTCATTTAGGGTTTCAATTTAGGGTTTCAATTTAGGGTTTTATTTTAGGGTTTCATTTAGGGTTTCTTTAGGGTGTCGATGTAGGGTTTCATTTAGGGTTTGAGCCAAGGTTTCATTTAAGTTCATTTCAGAGTGTCGCTTAAGATTTTTTTGGGATGCCTTTTAGGGAATCATCTAAAGTTTCTTTAGGGTTTCATTTATGGTTTCTTTCGGATTGATTCATGGTGTTTTAAGGGTTCATTTATGTTTTCTTTCAGGTTTCATGTAGGGTTTTCTTATCAAGGTTTCTTTCGGGTTTCTTTGGCTTTCGCCTAGGGCCTATCTAGGATTTCATGTAGGATACAAACAGGAAAGAATAAAGCAAAACAAAGAGACGGCAAAGACAGAAAGCAAAGAAGCAGGCAGGAAGTAGAGCAGCAAAAACACATGACTGAAGAAAAGAAAAAATAGAGTAGTAAAAGTAGAAAGGCACAGAAGCACAAAAGCAGAAGAGCAGAGAAGCAGGGAAAACAGAGAAGCAGAAAAGCAAAGAAGTAGGAAAGCAAAAAGCAGAAAAGCTGAGAAGCAGAAAAGCAAGAAAGGTAGAGAAGCAGGGAAAGCAAAAAGCAGAAAAGCAGAGAAGCAGAAAAGCAGAAAAGCAGAGAAGCAAGAAAGCATAGAACCAGGAACCCAAAAAAATCCAAAACCTGCCGAAAAGTAAACAAAAATAAAAAGCACCCCGATGAGAAATCTAATCACTGCAGCCACTTGGAAACAATTGTGAAGAAAGGAATGAAGGAAGGAAGGGAAGGAATGGAAGGAAGGAAAGGAAGGGAAGGAAGGGAAGGAATGGAAAACTGAAAGTACTGATGTTTGAACAGAGGGACCAAGATGTAAGCATGAAATATGAGGAGGCAAATAGGATGAAGCAGCCGGAGCTCGAGACAAACGCAAGTAACGCAAGCCAACAAATCCAGACAAGGAAAAAAGCTTCAGGTTCTCCCGACAGGGAGATCAAGATGCCTACTCAAAAAGCCCGAAGAAATCCCCACCCTGCCTAGACCCTAACCGTGCTCACCATGCCTACACAGTGATGCCAAGGACAGGAATGTCCAAAGATTTCAATGCGATAGCACTCAACAAAGACACAAAGACACACCCGTGGCCGGCCCGCAGCATTGCTGTAACTGTAATCACACAAAGTCGAGAGGCGAAAGTCGAGAAAAAACTCTCACAAATCTGCCGACCCCGGCTGCGCAAGGGGGGGCGCGTCAGGGCGGAGAGGTTCCGAGAACAACAACAACAACAACAACAACCACAACCACAACCACAACCACAACCACAACCACAACCAACAACCACAACCAACAACCACAACCACGACCACAACCACAACCACAACCACAATCAACAACAACAACAACAACAACAACAACGACAACGACAACAACGACAACGACAACAACAACGACAACGAAAACGACAACGACAACGACAACGACAACAACAACAACAACCAACAACTGTAAAAGTGCGAGATGTTTCAAGCACTGTTGTCAAGCTGCAACTGTCGGCACCTTTTGCTGTTGCACGCACTCAATCTGTATGTTGTCAACAGGAGTTGACTCAAGGCCTTGAACCACAGGCCAGTGTTGATATGACATGTTGAATATGTACATTGACACGACCCCTCAGATGTTGGCTATGTTAGCCAGCAGATGTTGACTATATATTCTACATGGGTCTGTGTTCACTAAATGTTGCAACTAATGTTGAAACTATAAACATGTTGAAACTGAAACAGCATTATGTTGACTACTCATGCATGAGTGTTGGTTCATCCTCTGTACAAATGCCGATGGCTTGGTTATCTTTATACACCTGTTGCAGCCGCAGGTGTTGGACGAAAAAACACTTGCTTAATTATGCGCACTTCAAGCTCTCATGTGCTGAGCGCCATGTCGCGCAGGGCTCTGTTGTTTTGGTGCTTCTGCACCGGGATGTTGTCTGAGCTCCATCCCTGTTGTGATCATTGTTGATCACTCTGCGTCGTTCTCTTCCATGTTGTCTTCCATGCCGGTTGGCGCACGATACTTGTTCACTTCATCGAAGTGCTGTTGGAGGTGCTCATCTGTTGATTGCTCCATCAGCCATGTTGCCAGTGTTGAAGATCCCCTCAACCTCTCTGGTGTCTTCACACCAAAGTATTGGAATTGTTGTCCTCCTTCAAGGAGAGGATGCCACTTGTTGAGGACCATCCTGATTTTGGTCCTTGCTGCCTCTGGCAAGAGTTCCAGTTGTTGAGTGCCACCGTACTGAATGGCTTGTTGAAGCATGTAGATGAGATGTTGTGGGATCTCATCTCCAACTGTTGCCAAAATCACAGGAGTGTTGTAACTCCAAATGAAGTTGCTTGACCAGCTGAGCATGTTGAAGATGTCAAGGAACCCTTGTTCCCTGTTGAGTGCCCACAACTGTTGAGTGAGCAGTTCTGTTGACACAGAAATGGCTGCACAAAAAAAAGGTTGAATACACGACTGTTGTCAACAAACGGCGTTGACATCATCATGCGTCACAGGACATGTTGACCTTCACGTTGGGAAGGATCTTGTTGAAATAAGTCATCCTGCAAAAAAGGAAATCATGTTGACTAAGTCAATGATGTTGATGCTGATAGTCGAAATAAATCACCATGTTGGGATTCCAAAAAAGGTCTTGTTGAAATACTGGATGAAACGAAACAAGGGAGATGTTCATCAACGTTTGTTGATGACATCGGTCATGGCTCAAACGCGTCCGTGTGTGTGTGTCTGTGTGTGCATTGTTTGCTCACGCAGTTGTGCACGCGTGCGCATAGTGCATTAGCTGCCCGGGTGTTGTGAAACTGCTGTTGCTGTATCCACTCTTTAGTGGATGTGGTGCTGGGTGTTGAGCCCAGCTGCCTGCAGGTGTCTGTGGAGTGTTTCTGTTGAGATGTATTTGGTGAAAATGTCTGCTGGGTTTTCGTTTGTGTGAATCTTATTGAGTCTCACGATGTCATGTGAGATCAGTTGTTGTATGAAGAGATGTTTCAGGTCAATGTGTTTTGCTTTTCTTGACGATCCTATCCTTGTTGCCATGCTCTTGCCGCTTGACGAGTCTGTGTGAATCTTGATGTTGACCTTCTGGACGTTGAAGAGCTCCATGAGGAGGTTGCGCAAATGAAGTGCTTCTGTTGCTCCTGTGTTGATGGCGTATAGCTCTGCTTCAGCACTTGACAGTGCTATTGTTGCCTGTGTCCGGCTGCCGTAGTTGATTGTAGCTCCAAGTAGTGTGATGAGAAAACCTGTTGTTGATCTCCTCGTTTCTGGACAACCTGCCCAGTCGCTGTCCACATAGATGTTGAGGTCTGGAATCTGTGTTGGAGGTATCTTTGCTGTTGGTCTAATGACCTGCCTGTAGTGTTGTGTTCCTTTGAGATACCTAAGAAGGTGCTTCAGCTTTTGTTGGTCTGCCGTCGTTGGTGCTTGTAATGCTCTGGCCAGCTCCTTTGTTGCGTAGCTGATATCGGGACGAGTGTATGTCATCCATTGTAGTTTACCTACTGTTCTCCTGTAGGCTGCATGTTCGTCTGTTGAAAGAGGCTGTTCATGATCAGCTGTTGGTGCCTTCAAGGCTGATGTTCCTGGTGCCGGTGCTGGGTTGCAGTTCAGCATGTTGTTCTCCTCCAAGATGTTGGCCACGTAGTCCTGCGATAGTGAAATATCGTAGCTATCACCATTGTTGGTGATGCTGCGTCCAAGGAAGGAGACTGTCTTCCCTGGTTCAAGTGTACCTGTTGGTCGAAGAAGAAGGTGTTGCTGAACTGCTGTGAAGAGCTTGTCCACCACTTGTTGTTCTCCTAGGAAGAGAAGGTCATCGACGTAGACGAGGATATAGCAATCTCTTGTTGGTGTCATAAAGATGTTGGGCTCTGCTGTGCTGCGTTGAAGTCCAAGTTGTTGTAGGACTTCTGCAAGGTGGTTTTGCCAAGCTTTTGGACTGCTTCTCAGTCCATAGATTGCTTTGAGGAGTTTCCAGATGATGTTGTCCTCTGGTCTGTAAAACTCCTTTGGTGGATACATGTACAAGTCTGCTGTAGCTGCTGCGGCATGTAGGAAAGCTGTTGAGATGTCTCCTGCTCTGGCGATCCAACCTCTGTTGAGGCAGATAGTGAGAAGTGTTCTCAGGACGCAAAAGATAGGCGTTGAGGCATAGATGTCATCAAGGTCGTTGACTGCCTCTGTGTAGCCCTTTGCTACAATTCTTGCACGAACGTTGTTGCCTTTGTCTCTGAGAACCCATCTTGACTGTATGATGTTCTTCTTTTGTTCTGGGGTCAGAGTGTTGATGTCGACTTCCATGTATACCTGTTGTTTCTTCATGGAATCGATCTCATTCTTCATTCCTTCAATGGTCTTCTGTTTGTCGAATCCTTCTGTGTTGTTGACCATTGGTTCCAAAAGGATCTTCTCTGTTTGTTCTTCTGTGATGTCGTCACAAGTGTATGCTGTGATTTCGACCCCTTTCTTTGTTTGAATTGTGACCTTTGTGATTCTTAGTTTGCTTGTTGGTGGCTCTTGTGCTGTGTCAGGCCTTGCTGGACCTGTTGCTGCTTCTGCTGTTCGATGTTGCTTTGGCAGACTGCCTTCTGCCACTTCGTCTGAAACTGTTCGTTTTGGTGATGGAAGTGATGGTCTGGTGTGACAGCTTGTTGGTGCTGTTGCCATTGGTGAGTCTGCAATGGCACATCGTGTTGGTGTACCTGCCGGTGCTGCTGGTTGCTGTGCTTGAAGTTGTGGCTGTTGTGTTGTGTCTGCTCCAAAAGCTTGTGTGCCTGTTTCTGCAGTTGCTGGTCTCCTCATTGGCTTGTAGACCAGTGGTGGTTTTGAAACGTATGGTCCACCGGTGGTGTATGGGAGTGTTGGTGATCTGTTGATCACGTCCATCAGTTGCTTGTTGTACTTTTCTGGTGCTGGAAGCCTTCTGATTGTTCGTGCTCGAACAACCTTGTTGGAAATTCCAATGAGGTTCTCATTGGATGTTGTGTCTTTACCAAGCCATATGCCTGGCATGAAGCGCTGTTCCATCTTTGGAATGACTGCTGAGTTTGGCAACATGTAAAGAACTGTTTCACCAAACTCACAGAGTGGTGTTTTGTGTTCTTTATGCCATCTCCTGAAGAAGCTTGTGTTGCCATCTGAGTGTATGGCATACCTGTTGAGCAGGTAAGCTGTGTGTCTCACCATCCATGCTACGATGGGATGTTTGCTTGTAAGTCTGATGTCGTAGTTGTTCTGCAGTTGGGACTTCAGTGTTCTGACTTGTCCCATGAGTGTTCTGTGAAAGCGTTCGACGCTGCCTTGTGCTTGTGATGTGTATGTTGGTGCTTGTCGAACTGTGATGTTTCCTCCCATCTTAGCTGCTGTTGCTCTGAGAAGTGCTATGAGGTGATCCTCCTGATCTGACTGTAGGATTGTGCTGTTGAGTACAGCTTGTACTCTGCCACACTCCATGAGGAATGTTTGTATGCATTGGACGTGATATTGAAAGTCTGCTGTCTTGCTGTTGACAAGAACTGCCATGCTCATGCCTGTTTCCACGTCAATGCCTGTGAGGATTGGTGTTGTTTCCTTTTCTCCAAGTGTTTTGAAGAAACAAAAGTCGAATTGTACGACTGGTTGTTTGCTGTGTTGTCGTGGGTGGTTGTCTGCTCGTCCTTTGTTTTGAACACATGTTGGACACCAACTCCTGTAGGGAAGGTGTGTGAGTTCATGTTCAGCACGCTCTTGTGCTGTTGGCTGCTCTGGTGCTTTGATGCCTTTTGCTGTTCTGGCATCTAAATGTTCTTCCTCATCGATGTTGTAGTACTCCTCTTTGAACGCCGTGCTCTCCTCAAAGTTTGTTGAACCTGTCCATGTGAAGTTCATTGTTGCTGAGGTCTTTGTTGTCCAGTCATCATCAATCCTGTATCCTCTGGCTCCTGATGTTGGCTTAACTATTGTTTGTCTTTGTGGCAATAGCTTTGTGACATCTGGACCATCCATTGTTTGTTGTGGGATGTAAAGCTGAGTCCGTTGTTGTACATGGACTCTCTTCCAGTACTGTCCTTCTTTGATCCAGTAGTCTGCTGTTGCTGGTGTGTCCTTTGGTCCTGGAACTGCTGTTCCTGGATATGCTTGTTGCTTCATGGGCTGCTGTTGCTGTGGTACCAAAGGTTGTTCCACTGGCTTCTTCTCTCTGTGTCGAACTGCTGATCCTGTAGGCTGCTGAGCTTGTTGCTGCTGTTGCTGTGGCGTTGGCTTGGCTGCCGATGCCTTTGGTGTTGCTGATGCTGGCGCTGAAGCTGCTGTTGATGCCTTGGGCAACGGTGGTGCTGGAGGCTTTGTTGTCTCTTTGACTCTGAACCATGTTTCTCCTGACCATGCTGGTCCTGGAAGTCTTCTGTTCTGTCGTTGTTGTGGAAGGTCTTTGTATTTGTCCTCAAAGTCCTCAAGTGTTCCATCTGGCTTGTATGCTATTGTTCTTCTGTAGTTGTCCAGCTGTTCTTCTGGAACTGGACATTGTGCATCTGGTGTGAAGAGGGCCTTCCTTGTTCTCTTGTGTACCCTCACCAGATATCCTGTGCTGTTGTATATCCAAATGTCGTTGTTGTGTGTGACCCATTCAGGTCCTGTTGGTGTAATTGTCACTGGGGACACTGTTGCTCGAATGCCATGTGACGTCTCACATATGTCGAGCTTCATGTTGCTTGGCATTGGGCTGATGTTGACTGTAAGAAAATACAGTCCTTGTTGTTGCTTCAGTGTTGCTTCAAAGCCGTTGGTGTTGGTGATTGTTGGGCGATCGCTAAGCTGGATGTTGAAGCCCTGTGATGCCAGTCTTGTTACTGACAAAATGGGTTGTGACACGTCACACACATAAAAGGGTATGACGATCGGTTGTTGCTTGTTGTTCTTCATGTACACCCATTTGTAGCCATAGACTGTGATGTCTTCCTCTGTTGCTGTTGTGAGTCTTGGGCCTTGTTCTGGGTGAAGTTCATATGTTCTGTATGTTGGAGCAAACCATGGTGGGCAAACATGTGTTGCTGCTCCACTGTCAATCATCAAATCTTCTGTGGTGTTTGCCGGTTGCTCAGTTGCTGGCCGCTGCTTGTTGGACTGCTGTATTGAAATGGCTGCTATGTGAAGTTGTGGAACTTGGTGTTCCTGCGCGCTTGTTGGTGGGAGTGCCAGTTGTTGCTGTGGCAGTGCGCTGACCTGTGTTTGGTCATCATTCCACCATTGGCCGTCATAGTACTGTTGTTGTTGATACCATTGGGTTGTTGCATCATCTTGCCAATGGCCAGTGTATGTGTTGGTTGTAACCCTCATTGAGGTTGTGCATTTGAGCCGACTCCTGTTGACAACATACAGATTGAGTGCGTGCAACAGCAAAAGGTGCCGACAGTTGCAGCTTGACAACAGTGCTTGAAACATCTCGCACTTTTACAACAACAACCAACAACAACCAACAACAACAACAAAAACAACAAACAACAAACAACAAACAACAAACAACAAACAACAAACAACAACAACAACAAACAACAAACAACAAACAACAACAAAAAAAACAACAAACAACAAACAACAACAACAAGCAACAAACAACAAACAACAAACAACAAACAACCAACAACCAACAACCAACAACCAACAACCACCAACCAACAACCACCAACCAACAACAACAACAACAACATACAACAAACAACAAACAACAAACAACAGCCAACAACCAACAACCAACAACCAACAACCAACAACCAACAACCAACAACCAACAAACAACAAACAACAAACAACAAACAACAAACAACAAACAAAACAAACAACACAAACAACACAAACAACAAAAACAACAAAAACAACAAAAACAACAAAAACAACAACAACAACAGCAGCAACAACAACAACCACAACAACAACCACAACCACAACCCACAACCCACAACCCACAACCCACAACCAACAACAACAACCAACAACCAACAACCAACAACCAACAACCAACAACCAACAACCACAACCAACAACCAACAACCAACAACCAACAACCAACAACCAACAACCACAACCAACAACCCACAACCGACAACCGACGCCACCAGCAACAACAACAACAACAACCACAACAACAACAACAACAACAACCAACAACAACCACCAACAACCAACAACCAACAACCAACAACCAACAACCAACAACCAACAGCCAACAACCAACAACCAACAACCCACAACCCACAACCGACGACGACGACGACGACGACGACAACAACAACAACAACAACAACAACAACAACAACCACAGCCACAACCACAACCACAACCACAACCACCACCACCACCACCACCACCACCACAACCACCGCAAAAACCACAACCACCACAGCCACAACCACAACCACAACCACAACCCAACCACAACCACAACCACAACCACAACCACAACCACAACCACAACCACCACAACCAACAACCACAACCACAACAACGACAACGACAACGACAGCATCAACAACAACAACAACAACAACAACAACAACAACATACAACAACAAACAACAACAACAACAACAACAACAACAACAACAACAACAACAACAAAAAACAACAACAACAAAAAACAACAACAACAACAACAACAACAACAACAACAACAAACAACAACAACAACAAGCAACAACAACAACAACAACAACAACAACAACAACAACAACAACAACAAACAACAAACAACAAACAACAAACAACAAACAACAACACAACAAAAAACAACAAACAACAAACAACAAACAACCAAAACAACAAAACAAACAAACAACACAAACAAAGAACAACATACAAACAACACAACACAACAACAACAACAACAACAACAACCACCAAAGCCAACAAGCCAAACAGCCAACAGCCAACAACAACAACAACAAAAAAACCAACAACCACAACCCAACAACCAACAACCCAACAACCACCAACAACCACCAACCCAGCAACCAGGCAACCACAACCAACAACCAAAACCAACAACCATGAGCTCTGGTGTGGTGTGAAGGAGTCGGTTGTGTAGTCCAAGGTGTCACTGGTGTAGGTGGTGATGTCGGCAGCTCGAAGATGGAGGTGTAGGCCATGATGTCGGCGGCTTCCACGGCCACATGATGAATTTGGCTCCGCCGGCTCCACACGAGTACGCTGACAAATGCGTCACGAGCGTCCCAGAGCGACTAAAGCTCTATGGTGAGGCGCGCCCCAAACCGCCGACCCTCCGACGCCGGGCCCGAAAAACACCAAAAATCCTTCCCTCTGCTGGGGCAAAGCTTTTTGGACGGAATGCGTTTGAGGGAGGAAAAAGTGCCATTTTGACACATTTTTCGGACAATTTTCAGATTTTCGAAATGAACAGAATGTTGTAAACTACAGCATTTTTGATTTTAACGTCTTTTGCGGGAGCAATGCAAAAACGCAGAAAATGCTGTAAATACAAATGCTTTTTTAAACCAGAGATGCACAAAACACTGCAAATACCAGTGTTTTTGCATGCAAAGCCAAAAAAACATTGTAAATTACAACAATTTTAGCAGGTTGATCGCAAAAGATGCTGGTATTTACATGGTTTTTGCAATTTCAAGAAAACGTGGAAGGCACAAAACATTGTAAATAGCGGTGTTTTGGCCACTTCTGGACGCTGAAACGCTAGTATTTACGCAGTTTTTGGCCCGTGACGGTACCAAACCCCTGTAAATTACAGCATTTTTGCACTTTTTGAACCGATTTTTTGCGTTGATGAACCCAAAAATGCTAGTATTTACGCGTTTTTCAAAAAATCGAAGATCGTGACGTGAGCAAACCCCTGTAAATAACCGCGCTTTATCCACTTTCAAGGACTAAAACTGTGGTATTTACGCGGGTTCTTGCCATCTGGCAACGCAAAATGCTGTAAATTACAGCACTTTGTGCGCTGTTTGTGTTCAGTTTTTAAACGAGCGATGCTTTCACATGTTCTTGGCATTCTTCAACAAGAAACAACAAGAAACGACGTTACAGATTGAAACTAGACGACCGTGTGGCCCGAAAGAAAGCTGGAGGGAGGAGACGAACAAGAAAATGAAATACCAGTAGTACCGCACAAGGCGGTGGCGGAAGTTTCAAAAATAGGAAACCTATAGGAGAAATTGGTTGTTGTGAATCAGGGATGGCAGAGCGAAGCCACTGATGGACTGAAAGGTGCTTGATCTCTCTCACTCTTTCTCTCTCTTTCTCTGGCTATCTACCTACCTACCCATCTATTTTCTATGTATCTATCTATCTGTTGGTCTAGCTATCTATCTCTCTCTTTCTCTCTTTCATCTCATTACCTATCTACCTATCTACCTATCGACCTATCTACCTATCTATCTATCTATCTTTCTATCTTTCTATCTATCTATCTATCTCTCTCTCTCTTTCATCTGTCTATCTGTCTAGCTGTCTATCTATCTATCTATCTATCTATCTCTCTCTCTCTTTCATCGGTCTATCTATCTATCTATCTATCTATCTATCTAATCTTATCATATCTTATCTTATCTTATCTATCTATCTATCTATCTCTCCATCTATCGATCTATTGTTGTTGTAGTTGTAGTTGTTGTGGTTGGTGTTGTTGTTGTTGCTGTTGCTGTTGTCGTCGAAGTTGTTGCTGTTGCTGTTGTCGTCGAAGTTAGGGTAGTTAAGTTAGTGAAGTTAGTTAAGTTAGTCAAGTTAGTTAAGTTAATCAGTGTCTACTTTTTCGACATATTCACGTCAAAAAAGGCTCAAAACCCTCAGTTTTTTACACTTTTGACTTCGAAATGTGCTTCGCGCCACAACGGCGTGCACTTTTTTGACACTTTTTCGACATCTGAACCTCCAAAAGTGGTCCGAGACCGTCAGTTTTTAACACTTTTGACTTGGAAGCGTGCTCCGCGCCACAACGGCGTGCACTTTTTCGACATCTCAACTTCCAAAAGTGGTCCGGACCTGGTGTGCTTTGTACATTTTGACTTGGAAATGTGCTTCGCGCCACAACGGCGTGCACTTTTTCGACATCTCAACTTCCAAAAGTGGTCCGAACCTGGTGTGCTTTGCACATTTTGACTTCAAAATGTGCTTCGCGCCACAACGGCGTGCAATTTTTCATCGCTCATCTGGCCAGCTGGCTCCGCACCCGCCGCTTTAGCGAGCCTACTTTTCGACCCTCCGCAGCCACAAATCATTGGAAAAACACAGTGTTTCGCGACTTTCCTACCTTTTCGCGCATCTGCATCTTCTTTCTTTCTTACTCTTTCTCTTCTGATCTTCTCTCTTCTAATCTTCCTCTTCTCTCTGCCTCTGCCCTGCTCTGCTTTTCATCTGTCCATATTGTCGGAAGTTTGACTTCTAAACTTCCTTCGATGATGATGGATGCTGCTGGTGAAGCGCATTTACACAGACGCGTTTACACACAGAAGCTTTTACGCACAGAAACTTTTACACACAGGGGCTTTTACACAGAGAGGTTTTTACACAGAGCGGCTCTTAGACACAGAAGCTTTTACACACAGAGGCTTTTACAGAGAGAAGTCTTTATACCGACGGGATCCGACGGGCTTTTACACGCAGAAGCTTTTACACAGAGAGAAATCTTTACGCAGAGGAGCTTTTACGCACAGAAGCTTTTACACAGAGAAGTCTTTACACTAAGGAGATTTTGCACACAAACGCGTTTACACAGAGGAGCTTTTACACACAGCAGCTGTTACACAGAGAAGTCTTTACACAGAGAGCTTTTACACACAAACGCGTTTGCACACAGAAGCTTTTACACAGAGAAGCCTTTACACAGAGGAGCTTTTACACACAAGGGCGTTTTCTCACAGAAGCTGTTACACACAGACGCTGTTATGCAAAGAAGTCTTTACACAGAGGGCTTTAACACACAGGCACGTTTACAGACAGAAACTCTTACACAAAGAAGTTTTTACAGAGAGAGCTTTTACACACGGAAGCTTTCACACGCAGCAGTTTTTACACAGAGAAGTCTTTACACAGAGAAGCTTTTACACGCAGAAGCTTTTTCACACAGAAGCTTTTACACAGAGAAGCCTTTACACAGAGGAGCTTTTACATACAAGGGCGTTTTCTCACAGAAGCTGTTACACACAGACAATGTTACGCAAAGAAGTAACGGAGAGCTTTAACACACAGGCGCGTTTACAGACAGAAACTTTTACACAAAGAAGTCTTTGCAGAGAGAGCTTTTACACACGGAAGCTTTCACACACAGAAGTTTTTACACAGAGAAGCCTTTACACAGAGAAGCTTTTACACACAAGCGCGTTTACACACAGAAGTTTTTACACAGACTCTACACAGAGAAGCTTTCACACGCAGAACCTTCTACACACAAAAGTTTTCACACAGAGAAGTCTTTACACAGAGAAGCTTTTACAGGCATAAGCTTTTACACACAGAAGCTTTTACACAGAGAAGTCTTTACCCAGAGGCGCTTTTACGCGAAGTGGAGAGTTGAAATTGGCAGCAATTCTTTGGGAAAAACCTTTTCAGGAGCTTTCGGGAACACGCCTTCCCCACTTGCTCCAAGAAAAAAACGCAGTTCCATGATTCCATGAACTTGTTCAAAAAAGCATAAGGAATATATTTCTGAAGCAGCAGGTCCTCATTCAATAGCTTTCAAGCCCACCCTGCAATGACATCGAGGTCAAGTAATCCGGCGGAGCCGACGATGAGCGTCAGCTCTAAAATCCAAGGTGATGTACGAAGATAATAGAAATTTCAAATTCTGATGGGACTCAGTTCCTAGAAAGAAAGTCGTGCGTTACTCCCTCGAAGGGACGGTAGTCGGTCAAACCCATAAATGGGCATTAAACGGCTGTTCAAGTTCGCGTGAATTAGGTGCACAATATGTTCAACCTCACCAAAGACCAAAAAATACCATACCTGCAGGAAAAAAGGACATGCCTCTTGCCCCCAGTACCCAATGTCATGTTGCAATGCGAGAATCTGCTGAAAAAATAGTTTCTGGCTGTTCAGAACAGCGACGCTTGATCAGGATGGAAGATTCCAGGGCAACACATCAGCTGCAGGAGCGGCAGGACAAAATGGCGAACAACAGCACGGCCAACTGTTTCACTATACTTAAACGAATTACCAGATGAAAATGTGTGAATTTGGAAGTCAGTTCAGTTTGTCGGCATTCTCCCTAAAGAGGGTTCCCTCACACGTGTCCATGGCACCGTGTCGGAGACACCATGGAAATCACACTAGACAAGAACTGGATCATTGTAGTGATCCGTCGGGAACTGAATCCCAAAAACGTGCAATTGATGAAGTAAGGTAGATCTCCAGGAGGTAGAATGCAACCAACAGGATGTAGTTCCGAAAATCAAGACCCCCACGAGAAACGTGTTCAAATAGTCTCCAATGAAGAATATATAAACCAATGAGTAAATAAATATCAGGTTGCGGCAAACGTGCAAACCTCGAAGTGAATAATTACCAGGTTGTGGCACACTCGTGAAACTCGAAGTGAAATCAGCTCTCCGGTTCTTGGCTTAGCCGGTCGCCATATCCAGTAAATAAAGAAACTTCGACAAAATGAGGATGAAATTGCAGGTACGTGACCCCAGCGTCCCAAGGAGTCATTTCAGTCACGATTGCGGCCCTCTTCGTTGGGCAATCAGCTGCAAACATGAGATTGCCCCCCTGCATGTATTGATAGTACAACAAGGTAGGTAGAGGTTTTACATCTATTCAGATGTTCCACACACTTGCTCAGAACTGGGGCTTTTACGCAGAGAAGTCTTTACACAGAGCGGCTTTTAGACACAAAAGTTTTTATACACGGAAGCCTTTACACAGAGAAGTCTTTACAAAGAATGGTTTCTTGAAAAAGTGCCCGCCAAAAAAATCCACCCGCACCGAAGGTGCCGAGGCGTGGTAGCTTAGCAGCAAGGGATACGAACGGACAGATCTGTCAGACTGGTAGCTTCAGCTGGGGGGGGGGGCATTTTCGACAGAGCAGGACGCCAAAAAGTGCACCGGACTGGTAATTTGCACATTTTGCAGATCGGCCCAAAATCGTCCACATGCACCGTTTCGATCCGACATGGCCGCAACATTGGCCCAACCTCGGCCAGCAAGGCCCCAACTCTCGGCCCAACTTGGACCAATTGACTTCCAACTTGGCTCTAAGAAGGCGCAACTTGGCCCCAAGTCCCAAAGTGAAGTCCATATGGCTTCAAAAAATGGGGGCATAGCCGGCCCAATCCGAAATCCTCAAACCGCCCGTTTTCGCTGGTATTTGCGACGTTTTTTGCTATCGACGACGCTTCGTTCGAAGCAATGTTCCCCATGTTGCGTCTCCATTGGGCCCAACTTGGTGTGAAGCTGTCGCCAAAGGTGCCAAGCTGGGGCATGTTAGAACTGTTGGTCCTCCATGGCTTCAATTTGGAATCCATCTGCATAGCTTTAAACCCAATTTCGGCCCAGCATTTGGCACCAACTTAGGCTTCAGCTGGGCCCAAGACAGCGCAACTTGGGGTCACGAGGGGCCAAGTTGGGACAATTTTGCGGATTCAACGCGACGCCCTGAAAACTTGCACGCTTACCGCTATTTCCAACGTTTTTACGTTTTTTGGCTTTGATAAGGGGTTCGTGCAACGCCATGTTGCCCACATTGGGCCTGTCTTGGGCCCAACTTTGGCACCAGAGGCCCCCACACAGGACCAAGTTGCGTATGCTAAGCCCAACTTGCATCCAAACGTGCCAAGTTGCGCCGTGTTGCACCCCAGTTGGGCCCAAGTTGGAGCCAAGTGGCCCGAGTTCGGCTGGGCTCAAGTGGGCTCCTGATCGGACCAACTTAAGGCCAAGGACGGCCAAGTTTGACGGCAGTCGGCTTTTGGTTGGGCCAAGGAGGCCCGCGTCTTTCCTCTCTGTCCTATTCCCTGGGTGCGGGCGGTTCTCGTCACGAAGCGACTCGAATAGTTCACAATCTTCAGTGTATTGGGAAGCTGCACATTTTCACCCTCTTGAGTCCTGTCCAACATAGCTGAAGAGCCTTGTGAGATCTGTAAGATCATCACAGTCGATAAAGGTCTTGGTGCCAGGGTTGCGTAGTTCCAATTCCATCTTCAGGAACCTTGGAACTCCCGATGGCTTGATGAACAATCTGCTTGGGAGTTTTCCAAACCCTGCAATGAATCATCATGAATTATAATTTTGTCCTTACAGTATCCGCTCAACATGTTAGATGTTGATGCCCCAACATTTTGCCCTTTGCCCAGGAACCTTGCCATGGACCCAGCTGCGTTCTTCTGATGGCACGTGAAGAAGCGAAACTGCTTCCGATATTTCTGCTGAAAATATTGATAGCCACCATTCAGCAAGGTCAGCAGGATTGACAACAGCATGATGACCACAAAGACCATGACCATGACCATGCTGGCGATTGGGCTGTCGTTCGCCACTGAGACGGAGCCCACGTCAAGTATCACCATCATCCCAAACAGCAGCATGCAGTCCAGCAGATTGCACGCCATGACTCGCCATGGTTTGAAAAAGGCGACGCCAAAGAAGTTCACCTGGCACGGCCATGACGGCCGTGCCCTCCCTGCTTCTTGTTCAAAAATATTCAAGAATACTTTGAATATGGGTTCTGGAACAAAAAAAAAAACAGCGCCCCTTGGTATCCAGGGGGCGCTCATTTTGAGTCCAAAGGTTAGTATATGATCCTTCAACCACGTCCCGTCAGGGATCGCAGAGGTACCCGACCCTGTTGTCTAGAAGAGCTTCCCTTTCCCTCTCGAGTTACTTGCTGTAAGTAATATCGGACAGTCGGAATCTCTACACTGTATAAGAGAGAGCGAGAGAGAAAGAAAGAAAGAAAGAAAGAAAGAAAGGGTGCACATGTATGAACGATGTGAAATGTATACACACAGGCACATAATCAAAGAGATATACATATACCCTATATCCATGATTTGGCGTGTCCCATTCTACAAAGAAAATGCCTGAAAATCTATGCCATGCTAATCAACAGCCAGGCACATAAAAAGTCAGGTTCATCATCGCCAGCTGGCCGGGTGTGGAAGTGGCTAAGGGGCACAGCACCACCAAAGCATTTCTCACGAGGAAAAGCACTGAAGCAATCTCAGCACCAGGTCGGAAACGTCGGATCAGGAAGGAGCAGCTCTCCAAAAATCTTGCGTCTGACCTCGCGACAACCCGGATCCCAGCCCATGATCACCATCAGGTAGGGTGAAATCCCAAATCTTACCATAAACCAAAACCCAGGAGACTCACCTGGCCAAGCGGGCGGGAAGCTGCACCAACACCACCCATGTACAAATAGCCAAGAACAGCACGGGCATCAAGCACGCAAAACCTGCCCACAAAAACTTGAAAATAAGCAGCACTAAGCGACATATTTCCAAGTGATTCCCAAAATGGATGAAGCAATTGGATGTAATTGGGAACATGTTTAAAATTGAATAAGCAAATCCAAGAAGCCTCCAATGATGAACATCTCAAGGTGTTGGCCCTCTCCATCACAATATACGGTTGCATAGCGTTTTAGGGTGGAGGTCCCATTGGGATGGCCATAGCATTGGAAGGGCGCCAGCAGCATGGAGAATAGGATGATGAAGAAGACTAAGAAGGTCGTCCCCATGGTTCTCCACAAATTGTTGCTTTGGAAGGTCTTCGAGCGCGTGCATAAAAGGAAGCACAGATGCACCACCAGAATGGCGAACATCATCACAGGGATCACAAGACTCCTCACTCCGAAAATCGCCACAGGACTCATGCTCGTCACACAACTCACACTCAGCATCTCTAGATCGAAACTCAAGAATTCCAGGTACACCAAGACGCTGGCAAAGGGTTCCCTCCAATTGATGTCAAAGCGCCGCATCACTGAAAGCATCTGGACAGTGACCAGGAGCAGTTGAAGGCTGCACACCATCATCAGGGAGCTGGAACTGGACTGTCCTTGAGTCTCCTTCTTGAGCCCGATGTACAAACAGGTTAACGCAAAAGGGATACTGAGACAAACGGTGATGAAAAATGCATAGTCACCACCGCCGCAATCTTCACAAGTACCATCACCCGAATCTCGCATCCCATCCTGGCAATCGTTGCAAGCAATGCTCTGGTTGTCGCGGCCTGCAGCACAAGTACCGCCAGGACCACCAGGACAATAGTCTTCATGAAAGCAGCGAAAGACGTCACTGGGCGCATGGGACTTTGAGAAATATCCCCGTTTGAGCGTGAGGCGATTCATGCCCGGGCAGTCAAGGCCATCCCCACACTGCTGGCACCGTCCTTGCCACAAAAACCATCCCTCCTTGCAGAAGCATTTGGAAATGGATTTTGCTCCCTGCAACTCGATAATTTTACCAGCAACAAATTCGTTGGTGGTCCACAGTTCTGCTTCATCACCAATTTCCACACCACACTGGTAGCAAAAGCTCATGCCGGTGTCATTGGCATACAGCCCCAGGCTGCACTTGTCACACTCTCTTGACCCCGAATTTGCTGCAATGGTGCCAGCTTCACACAATTTGCAGTCTGAAGCTCCGAAAGCGTTTTGGAAGGAACCCGATGCACAAGGAGAGCACACTCGGGTATTCTCAAACTTCACCGAAACCCTTCCTGGGCTGCACATCTTGCAATCCACTGCTTCAGACTTTGATGTCACAAAGTTGTCCTGCAAATCCACCAGGCCTTTCCCAACGGCACAGGTGGTCTTGTCTGGCACCCAGACCTCCCAGGTTTCATTGTTGGATTTCACCCACTCACAAGCTGTCTGCCATGAATCCTTGGTATCTGCACTCACCAACTGAATCAGCAACGCCTCGATGTCCTTGGAGCCGAAAATGAAGTTCTCTGCCAAACCAAGAGCTCGACTGGCCGCCACTTCCAAACCTGGTGCAACACACTTGAACAGAGGTTGTCTCGCAAGCATGCTCCGATAGATGCCCTGCAAAACCTCTGCATCATTGCGCTCCGGGAACTGGACTGCAAGTTGCTGGTATGCCACAAAGGTGGAATCGGGGGACCAGGCATAGAGCAGGGACTGAAGCTCGGTGTTGATGGCCACCCAGTTCCCCACGGAAGAAGCCACTGCTATTCCAACATTCATGTTGAAAAAGTTGGCTTTCTGTGAGATGCCTGCAAAACCCCAGGCTTTACCTGCAGTCAGGATTGATATGCAATTTGCTGGATCTGCACGGCAAGCAGGAGCCAGCCACCACTTTTGATCCAACCAACATTTGTATCCTGTCTGCCCGTTTCTGTCTTCAACGCCATCAACGTCACCTGTGGCCTCTAGGTATAATCGAGCAGCAGTCGGGTATCCTTCATCTATAGAGGTGCAATTCTGCAACTTGTTGAGATCCACGTCTGAGATCTTGGCTGCATAGTTCTCGGGGTGGAACCAGGAAGAGTTGTAGTTGCCATAGAACGTCAAATGCAGACCTACTGCCTCTTGACTCTTTCTGTTGGCTCTTCCAAGTACGTGCAAGCCATCATAGCCCTCATAGCCGATAGGTGCAAGGACGGACGCGCTGGCCTCACCCAGTAGCTGAGAGAAAGCTATCCAACCTGGATCTTGAACGAGAGTTTGCCAGGCTTCAAGTGTAATATGCGCCGTTCGAGGCGAAGTACACAAAGCCAAGTCTTGCCCCGAACACCCAGACACCGCCAGCAGTGCATACAAGCTGCTGCTCACTTCCTGGGTTCGAGCATGGTATCCCAGCACCTCGGACACCAAGATTTGATAGATATCAGACACCACCGTCGATGAGTCCCAACTTCCAGCGGCAATACCCAACGGCATGGACACCCCATCAATGGTGATATTCTGCCTCTGGTCTGGCGGGATGCCATCCTGTAAGCAAGTCGCAGCCGAAACTATCGGCAAACCAAAGGACGGCCACCCCACACAACAAAGGCAAACGCGAAACCACAGCATTGAGAGGATCGCCATCGACCAATGGGAGGTCACAAGGCGAGATTACCACAAAACCTTGAGCCAATCAAGAATTTTGAACAACAACATCAAATGACCATCATCACTCATACAGAAACTCCCATGTTTTGCTGATACTGTCAGACCTCAATGGTGGATTCAGATCGATTTCGCACCTCGTCCTTGGTTAAGGAGGTGAATTCCAAGGCCCTAGGCGGCCAGCTTTGTTTCCCAACCATTGGGATGGGGTAACAGCTAGGGCTTTGGGGCATTACTTCAGGATTTCGTGACATTGTAGTAGTTCTATGTTTTTTTGTCATCCATCCATCCATCAAAACCGAGGTCAAAATCCTGGTGGTCCATCAAAAATGTAGAAATCCATGATCCACCAGCAGTCCATCAAAAATGAATATTTCATGATCACTGCTGGTGGTCAAAACCGAGGCACTCCCACAGATCTTGAGATCTCTCGGCAACGGCCGGTGTGACCTGCCACATCCCAGCAGGTGATGGATCAACAACGGATCAACCAGTGGGAAAAGGACATCTTTTGGGATACTTGTTGTGGTTATCCCCATCATTCAAGGGATTAAAACGGCTTTAATCATGGTTTTAATCATGAAATAAATCATGAAATAGAAAATGAATCCCCCCTGTATCAATCATTTGGGATATAGTTCTCCCAAGCACTCGGATAAAAAATTCTTCAGGACTTCGGCCTCCTTGCGCAGGATGAGGCCAGCTCCAGTGCTGCCCTTCTTCTGGAGAAGCAAGTTCAAGTCCTGCCGACTCGACTGACCCGAGGATTGGTTCACCCGCTACGCCGTTCACCGATTTCAACCGACATCCGTGGTTCAGCATATCTGATCAACGTGATTGATGGTGATTGATGTTGATTTGGGGGAATCTGTTGGGGGATTTTAATGGGATCTATAGTGGTTGGTAAGGATTACTATGGCTATTATGGGATGTATGGAATTTACTGTGGATTTATGGTTAGTGATTGATCCACTTGATATGATATGATATGATGTCCGAAAATGGTTGGTTCTTGCGCCAAATTGAAAATGGTGATGGGGAAAGTGATGATGAACTATTGGATGGAATGGGGTGCTCTAAAAAGTCTTGCAAGCCCACTCTGGCTGAACAGTCGCTGGAAACCTTGGATCTCGGTGACGCATCAAATCGCCATTCGCCAAGGAAACCAAGGGTGGTCCCATTGGGCCACGTGGCTTTGTCTAGAAGCATGGTAGGTCATCATTTTCTCATCATTTTCTCAATGAAAATATATTAAGATAGGTCAGATAGGTTGCCAGTACCCTGGTTTCAGACAAAGCCACATTCTGACAGTGCTGAAAGTCCCGCAAAGTCACAGCAGTTGCAGCTGCTGGGCGAACTTGCTGTCAGCCCCATAGTCTTTGTGACCCCAGGTGACCAAGTTTCCATCGGACAAGATGGCAGCAAAAGCTCCCTTGGTGCCCAAGGTCGTCACGTTTTGGAGTTGATCCCTGGGCAGGTCACGGTAGAAAGCTGAAAAACCCAGCTTAGAATGCAACCTGCAACCCCATTTCTATGCTTGATCTTTGTGGACAGTAGATCACTTTCCCCGAAAAATTCGAACTTCCAGGATTTCCCAGCCATCTTTGGCTACTTTGGTTGTCACCGAGTCCAACCACATCTTCATCCCATGCACCCCACACCTAACTCTGCTGCAATCACCACCAGCAGCTGCATGACCCCATGTCACCACGCTCCCATCCTCGCGGATACAGGCGAAAGCGCTGTCAGCACCCTGGATCTCCACCACATTCTGAAGCTGCTCCTGTACCTGAAGGCGCAGTGGGAAAAGGGACGCTCTGTCTGCCTGCTTGCCTGCCTGCCTGTCTGTTGGTCCGTCCGTCCGTCCGTCGGTCGGTCTGTCTGTCTGTCTGTCCGTCTCTCTCTCTCTCTCTATCTATCTCTCTCTCTCTCTCTATCCACATCTTGTTTGTCGGGTAGGCATCTTGTCCCATTAGATCATATCCCATGTGCATTCCTACATCCTACCGGATTTTTTCACCTCCAAAACCAGAGAGTACATGTATGAAAATCTTCTTCCAAAAGCCCATTTCTTGAGTGGTTCATGTCAGTTTTTGAGGGGTAACCACCAACTCCTTTCCAGCATCCCAGGTACTTAGTACTTTGCTGCTGTCGCCGCCCTGCCGATCACCCCACGTCACCACGGCGCCGCCAGCCACTACCGCGGCGAGAGCGGCACTGGTGGATCGGAGCAGTTGAACATCTTTCCTGGCAGATGTGGTTGGGCAAATGTTTTTCATGTCTTCAGTACCTGAGACTCAAGCGATCTTGGGGGTCAAGAACTTCGAAACATGGCCAAATAGATCATCAATCTGGTTAGTCTTTTGGGCAATATTTAAGCCATTTGGGGCTCATCGCAAGTGGCGGGAAAAAATGTGAAAAAAACACCGCCCAGTTTCAGTTGGTGTTGCACTTGGCTGCTATCCGCACCATGCTCAGCATCCGCCCAAGTGACCACCGAACCATCTTCCAACAGAGCAGCAAAAGCACCCAGGGAGGCTTGCACAAGACGCACTCCACGCAATTGATCCTGGACGCCACTGCTGTCCCCGCCACACCGAGCATCTCCCCAAGTCACCACAGTTCCTCCATCCAAAATGGCGGCGAAGGCGCTATAGGTGCCAGAAATGTCGCGCACCCCGTGCAACTGATCGCGCACCTCACTGCAATCGGCCACCCCCCAAGTCACCACCGAACGGGACTCCGACACAGCTGCAAAGCCGCAATGGCAAGAATAAATCTCCCTGACATCGTGCAATTGATCCTGCAGTGCTATCACCTCCACCAGGCCCAAGTCAGGATCTTTCCATCCCCGCAGAACAGCGAAGGCCTCCTTTTTTTTGCCAAATCCGCTGGATGTCGTGCAGGTCATCCTGGACGGCATAGGCCAATTCGGTCGCCTGGACGTGTCTCACTTGCTGCAGTTGGTCGGCCACCAGCCGGCAAGCCATTCCGCCCCATACCACCGCCATCATACCAAGCAGCAAAGGCAGCACTGGTGGCAGCTAAGCAAAGTTTCACCATCTTCAATCCCGAGCTCCTCAAGGGTTTGTGAAATATGTTGGTGTCAGCCGACCATCCCAAATAATTAGACAAGATTCTTTGAAACCACCAGACCGCTCGTTCCTTGCACACCTATGTTGGCTGCTGAAATTCCCATTTCTTGGCCAGCAAGCCACCATCTTTGAAACCACCGCAAGCATATTTACATTTTTTGTTCATGACATCGGGTACGACTCAAAATTGGGTAGCCCCAAAGCCTTGACATGACATGAGCTCCTTAGCGTTCAGATTTGTCAAACCAACGATCTCCATGGCACGAGGGCGGCTAGGAGGGAATTCTGAAGGTCAAAAAATTGGAGATCTATCCTGGATGAACATAGATCATGGATCTATCCGACTATCCTGTAGATCTGGAAAATAACGGCAAAATGTTGAAACCTATCTGAATCTAAGCAACAACATGTGATCATTAGGTTCGATATTGTTGGGTGTGTCAAGTATCAAGATGCGGAGATACATTCTACAAATGTGATGTGGCAGGACCAACCAAAAACTGAATCTGACGAACGAAGAAGACTGAAATCTAACTTGACCCAAACGATAAGGGTTGGTATACAAAAAGTTGGGAATGCGTTCAATGGCAGGCTGTATCACTAACAATCGGAGCATAGCCACCGACATTTCTCGAGTTAACTGCGCCCCAATCGTCAGTATCCAAAAGGGGACTGTCACTGAAGTCGGCTTCTTTACCTGCTGGACATGTTCCTCAACTGTTTGATAAGCCTTCAACAAGCACAAAAGGAACGTGCCTGTGCACAAACGAACTGACACCCACATATCATATTGTGAGATGTCCGACAAGTGAAGCTGAATGAGGATCATGGGGTACAAACGAGTTAAATTCACCCCATATGCTGCCCGCTCAGTCCAGGAAGGCGTTCTTTGCCCACCTGGACCTGTCAGATCCCTGAGCCAAGCTGCGAAGCTTCACAGTGGTGAAATTGGGAGGTTTGTCCCTTTATCCCCCCAAAAGGATCCAAAAGGTACAGAACAGCCACCAATCCCAAGATTCAAACAGGGGAGTTTCATCCGGAGTCATCCTGCGATGCCCCTGCCCCTGCGCCCCTTCCCCCATCGCTCCCTGCGCAGGTTGACGCAAGCAGCACGAGCATGTTCAGCAGGATCATCCCTGCAGCTGAAAATTGCCCCCTCCTTTCACCAGAAAACTGAGGCCTGGACTACCTGGACTACCCCAAAAAAATCTTGGGATATGTATTTATAGCGATATATAGATATACGGACAGAGATATATAGATATTTAGATATAGCTATAGATTCACACATTACCGGAGATACAAACCTTGCCGGGGTCCATGTGGAATTTCCTCATGTCGGATGTGCGGAAGGGTGCTTCTTATGCGAAGGATATGTCTGTAAAGAAATTGCAGGTGTTAGGGTGAACAGGTGTTTTCTTCTCTAGCTTGGATGTTTTCCTCTGACAAGCCAAGATGCAAGTTCACCAGGGGCTGCGCATAGTCAGTCTTCAGTACACCTAGGACTGTCAAAAGCGCATGGCACTTCACCACATGCGAGGACACAACCGCGACTACTACGGTCTATGCCCCTATGCTGGAGGAAGTCCATCCCCATTTTAGTTGGTCTCCCTCATATCATCTCATATCTATGCCAAAATGATGGAGAAAAAAATCAAACATTCGCTATTCTCCTGTTCGCATCCATTCGCCAAGGGCAGTCCTCAGGATCCCACGTGCTTCTTTTGTTGGAGGCCCGCTCTTGTTCCAGACCTGTCACAAAAAGGTCACAAAAAGGTCACAAAAAGCTACACTGCCGGTGACCAGCTGGGCCATTCTTCCCAAGTCAATCAATATCTTTCAGTAATTTTCAGTATGTGTATGTGTTTATTATGCAAATGTAAATATACTATGCATCTATGTATCTATGAATAATACATATTGTATACTGTAAAAGAAGAGGTAGACATGATTAGACATGTCAATTGGTCCAGCTCAGACTCAAAAATGTCTGAGCCCAGGGCAGATTGACTTTGAGGAATCAGCCACTCCTGCTTCTTGCTGTGCCTGGCACAGTGACAAATTTGATTCTAGGTACCACATCTCAGCCAAATCCAGATTCACTTTCATCGGGACATTTCGTACCCCAAAAAGATTGGGAAAACAAAAACATATTTTTTTTGCCATTACTTTTAGTAAGATTCTTCAATTTTGAAGGTTGCCAACTGCCATGGTAACATCTCAACGCCCATCAAATGAGCAGCCTGGCGGTGATGGGCCCTGCTGGACTGAAGAGCTTCCTTCTGCCCTCCTCAACCAGCAGCTGGAAATACATCTAACTCATCTAACTATGTGTAAAAGAAGCAGAGATCCATGGTGGAAGGATGTGGAAAGTATGGAATCACATCTCCATTTGGCCAAGAGGCCTTAAAATGTCTTAAATATGGATGGGATGGGATCATGATGAGGCTCAGCCCAGGCCTTTCCACTGGCTTTGGCTTTCTCCATGGCAGTCGTTGCCCGGCCACGCGTGCCCGTTTGGGTGCGCCCACAGGATGCCTTGAGCCAAAATAGCATGGCATGAAGATTTATCTACGTCCTTAGCGGGATGGAAGATGCTTCAGTTCCTGAAGATCCTGGCATCTCAAGCTTGATAAGCTTGCAGACCCTCAAATGGGCTGGCAGTCCCTTCTCGATCGGTGGTCGAACTGGCTCAGTATATTTGGGGTCTACCAAGCAGCACCACTGTGCAGGGAACGAGTCTTTTTGCAGCGCTGTGTCAGCTGCAGAGGTTCACTCCATAAAACATCAGCTCGCTACAGAATTCGTCGAAATCCGACTCCTCCAGTAAGATATGCACCTCGCAGCTGATGGCATGTGGTCATTAAATCACAGTCGTCTGAGGTAGTAGGGAGGGAAAAGGTCTATAAAAATTCTTTCTGCTGCGCAATTCTTGGAGGGAATCCAATTCTTTGACCCCTACTTTATAAGATCTTTTCTTCCGGATCTTGTCGCCTTTCAATTATCCCAAACAGCTCCCTCCGTGTTTGTTGCTGCAGCCACACTCACTCTGGCTCAAACAAACCACTCTCCAACCCACCAGCAGCTCCCACTGCTCATGCATAAACCAGAAAAGGGCTACAAAGAAGAGTCCCAAAGAACCATGATATACAAAATATACACGCAGACGCAAACTATTTAATCCAAGTCTAAAGAAGTCAACGGTCCCTCCATCAAAAAGGCTGAAACTCGACCACCCAACCATTCTGGCTTTACCCAGGCTTTTCATCGGACCTCCAATTTCCTGAAATCTTCCGGCCCCAGAAGTGCAACAGCTCGCGACATGCTTTCAGAGATGCGGCTGTAAAAATACTTTTCCCCAGGGTCACCTGGCTGGTCGAAAAGCTGAAGCTGGCTGAACCGGGCGACGAAGGAAAATGAAGTTTCACCAAAAAAAAAGTGTTCCGACATCACTGACATTGGGGTGCCCCTCTTCACCATTGCCCCTTAAGAATCAAAATTTGGACTTCAAAAATCAGTTCAGTAGCAAAAAAAGGACATAGTTCACCATGTTGATCTTCAAAATCCATCAAAATCACACCATTTTTCATGGTCCCACCTCCATTTTTCTTGGGAAACTGTGGGAAACTGTCCCAATTTCCACCCCACCTGGGGGCACCAAGAAGACCTTCTGCCTGGCGTTTTCAGCCGCCTTCTCTGCAGCCCTCCGCAGAGCACCCAGGTACTGCACGGACAAGATGCTCCGGGAAAGCTCCTGGGGAGCAGAGAAAAACAGATGGATTTTTTGGATTTTTGCCTCATGAGGTGGCAGTTTTGTGTCGGGAAAAATGTGCACAGGCTACCAGGTATATTATATGAATATCATGTACATTAATCGATATGTTGGCGAGGGAGAGCTTTTTGGGGGCTAAGGGATCAAAAAAAAACAAATAAGGATCAAAAAAAAAACAAAATCGAGGGATCAAAAAAAAAACAAATAAGGATCAAAAAAAACAAATAAGGACGATCGTAGTGAAAATCGTCCAGAAACTGCGGAAAGGGAGGATAAAAAAAAAAACAACTGGGAATACATATGAATAAAAACGAAAGAGAGTAGGTAGCAAGGGAAGTCGATTAAAAAATAAAAGCGGGTGGGGGGGTGCAGGGGGGAGGGCGCAGCGCCTTCCCCCGCAATGCGTACCAAGAAAGAAGCACACAGGCTCAAGTCTCGATGGATATAAATAAAGATTAAGAAAGAGAAGATGAACCCAAAGAAACGATGCCTATGAAAAAATGAAAGAGAGTAGGTAGCAAGGGAAGTCAATTAAGAAATAAAAGCGGGTGGGGGGGTGCAGGGGGGAGGGCGCAGCGCCTCCCCCCGCAATGCGTACCAAGAAAGAAGTACATAGGCGCAAATCTCGATGGATATCAATCAAGATAAAATGAACCCAAATAACCGGTGATGCTTATGAAAAACAAAAAGAATAGTAGGTAGCAAGGGGAACCGATTAAAAAAAAAGCGGGTGGGGGTGCAGGGGGGAGGGCGCAGCGCCTCCCCCCGCAATGCGTACCAAGAAAGAAGTACATAGGCACAAGTCGCGATGGATATCAATCAAGATTAAATGAATCCAAATAAACAACGATGATGCTTGTGAAAAAAAAAAGAATAGTAGGTAGCAAGGGGAGCCGGCTAAAAAATAAAAGCGGGTGGGGGGGTCAAGAGAAGGAAGTTTTCCTTTCATTTTTCAAGAGAAGGTTACTTCTTTCTTTCTTTCTTTCTTTTCTTTCTTTCTTTCTTTTCTTTCTTTCTTTCTTTCTTTCCTTTCCTGATTTTGTTTTTTTTTTTGATCCATGGGTTTTGCCTTCATTTCGTGATAGTTTCCTTGTGTTTTCTCATGTTTTCTGGATTTTGTTTTTTTTTGATCCCTCTCCCGAGCTTTTTGGCCAATGATGGGGAGATCATCAGGAGCAGTGTGCCCATGTGGACATCTTCATAAATTTTAGATCCCAGGTGAAAACTCCCAGTTTTTTGTACCAACATTTTGGCGAAGCGCCAATTGATCACCAACTGGGATTGAGCATGGTAAAAGTCGAGCCAGGTTCAGAAAGAAAAAACATAGTTCCAATATGCTCCAATGATATTCAATGGCTTGTTCAGTGATTTGCTTCTGGGCAGCTTATGATAAATCCAACCATAGGATTCGAATCAGTCCAGGTGCAGGTCAAATCATATTGACTAATCTTAGATACAAACCGCATATAAACAAACGTATCTTAGCTGGGCATGAAAGATCCCCTCCATGGACAAAAACTCAACAAACTAAACTTTCAAAGTCATTTTCAACGCCTCGTGGAAGTTGTCGCTCCGATGTCTTTGATCCAAAGGACAGGCAGATGCAAAGGCCACGTGTACCAAATGGAAGGACGAAGTAAAGAGCTTGCTGTGCTGCAAACCCACCACTGGCACATCCTATGGCGGCGGCACGGATGGTTTTTCAAAAACACTTTAAGGAGCAAAAATGAGTCAACCAAAAATGGGTCCCATTTTAGGATTTCGGACCACTGTAGGAACAGAAATCCTCTCATGGTCTGCCTCAGTGGGGGGGCAGTTCAACTCTTAGACATGCTCCATGGTTGAATGGATACCCTCTGCGTCCATAAAGTTGTGTTGTGAAGAGCGTGTTTCCCACCTGCTTGCATGTTTACCGAAAATGCCCCGATGTGACTTCAGTTGCTCAGCGTATCCGCTAGTGCTTTGGCATGCAAACGACCCCAGGAGAGATCTGAAAGTGGTGCATCGCATGCATTGGAAACCCAGCAGCGAATGAGATCTAGAATAAACACAGTCAGCTGGCATGACCAATAAACTTTCTTGGGGGTGAAATTCGGGTTATAGATGCGTATAACCATGATTATAACCCACATGAGTTGGGATGTAACCCCTATAACTATGGCTATAAACCCACTTGTGAAGTGGAATTGCACCCCAAAAAGAATCCTCCCCAGCATTTCTCCTCCAGAATCAGCGGCTGCGTCTTGTGCAGATTTGCCACCAGCACACGCAAGGATTCCTCGCTCTCAGGGCGCACGCGCAGGTAGCCATTCCTCGGCTGCTCAATATTTTGGGAGCTGTGAAACTCATGGATTTTTGGGAGCTGACTACAGGATGGACAGGTCGTTCATGAGGCTTCCAAAAATGGGTGTAGGTCAAACATGGGAGTCAAACACAGAATGGCCCGTGAAATATTTGAAAGAACGGGGTGAAGTGGTCATGATCTACTTTTTTCGATGGTCATGATAAAAAATCCATATGTCTGTCGGTGAAATCCGCATGTGCTGCCCTCTTGGTCTGGTTGAGTTATAAATTCAAGCAATTCACCAGCCTGAAAAAAGTTCAATTTGCGGGGCTCCCTACTAATCGTCATGTCTTGGCGAGCTGCAATTCACCTAGCTTTTCTGCATGCTTTGAGGCTTTCCCAATCGCATCCCAGACACTGAAACTCCAGTCGGTCCGAGTTGATTGACTCCAACACCTGTCAGGGACCCAGATCTGCAACCAATGGGTCCTCAAAAAACGATCATTTGGCCGCCATGGCCACAGAACATAACACACCGGATCTTGATCTCACCAAGGAAAAAACGGAATTAAAGCAACCAAGACCGATATTCCACCAAGAAAATGTGGATTTCACCAACAGAAACTGGATCAAACTAAAAATGGTACGTTGCCAATAAAGACGAGGATGTAAACGAGATATAAGCAAGAAAAAAATGGCTTTGGCAAAGAAGTGCACATTTGCAAACTTCTATGAGAACATCAAAGCGGGGCATTGTGATAGACTTTCTACTAAGTTTGATGAATTTTTAGCAGATCGCCCTCAGGCTATCCAACATGACATGGTAAATCTCCCAACAATGCGTATTTCCGGATGCCCTGAGCCTCAAGATTCTTTGAGGTATATCCCCCAAATTCCTCCCACACAAGGATTGAGGTATATCCCTAGGATACCGCCTGTCATGATGTACTCCCATTGGCAAGATGTTAAGACCCAGTCTTATACAATAGATCTACCGCACTTTCAGGTGTTTCTCTGCACTAGGACCCACCAAAACCATGAGAGAGGTTTTGTGGTCCCCAAGTTCAAGTTGTCAAGAGACTCCCAAATCACCCTCATGATATATGTCACTTACATCAGTAGGGTATGTTAATATCCCCCTGAGATATCCCTATATCATTAATCCTCCCTATATCCAAAGTGCGCAGCGCCTTCCCTACGCTATTCAGTCCGGAGCCGCGCGAAGTTCCGCGCGCATTGTCCAGCAGAAACTGACTCACTGCTGGGTGTAGGGCCAAGTGCCCTCTGATGCCACGCCTTTCAAACAACGTGGCATCAGACCTCAAAGTGCCAGGTAGGTCGTCCCGTGGGTTCGAAACGATCCTGATAGGTAGCCTCTGGTGTCATCAGATCCTCTATGCTTATGGAGTTTGAATGGGGCATTGATCTTTCTAAATGGGGAACTGTCCATTGCCATGTCTGATTACCAAAGGGTAGATTTACAGTAAATCAGCAGCTATTGGTGCTTAAAGTTTGAAGCAATAGATCATGCTTCGTAGACCCTCGCCATGATCGGTTCGCTTTTTTGATGATATGAGTTGATTCTCAGAGTGGTGTTAGTGATTTGTTGGTATTTCAGTTGTTCAACTAGGTTCAAGTCACATACTTAGATACTTCATTTGAAAAGGGCCACCGTTCAGTTGTTCAACTAGGTTCAAGTCACATACTTAGATACTTCATTTGAAAAGGGCCACCGGTGCGGTTGTATCTCTGCATCCTTAGCTTCAGGTCCCAAAAACTGGAACAGTGTGCTACAAAAACTACCAGTGACAAGTCATCCCAAAATTGATTCGCTCATATCCATTTGTTTTTCTTGATGCCCAAGCTTTTAACAAAAAAGACAATTTAAACAATTTCTATTGATTCCATCCCCACCTCTGGTTGTTTTGAATCCATTTCAATCCCTAGTTTTTCAATGTTGTTAATATGGGAAACCCAATCTCATAAACCTTAAACAAAAACTTTGATTTAGGGGATGGGTCTATACCACCCATTTATGGTGTTTGTATGTTTTTGGACCATTTTTATGGTTGCTTTTTGATCCTCCATTTTTTGCACCGGTGTACATTTTTTTTGCTCCAGGTCACTTGCACTCCTCCAGGCTCTTGAGCACCCGCTCGGGACTCGGCGCATCCACCCCATTCAGCTGTGATGGGAGCACGAAGTATGCGCCCTCGTTGGAGGCTTTCTGCATCTCCTGGTGAGCCGCTTTGTTTCCTTACATCCCGTAAAAAGTATATGTGGACAAGGGGGATGTATATACGTGCATATATCTTATCCATCTTATCTATCTTATCTATTTTATCTATCTTATCTATCTTATCTATCTTATCTATCTTATCTATCTTATCTATCTTATCTGTCTTATCTGTCTTATCTGTCTTATCTGTCTTATCTGTCTTATCTAGCTTATCTAGCTTATCTATCTTATCTATCTTATCTATCTTATTTATCTTATCTATCTTATCTATCTTATCTATCTTATCTATCTTATCTATCTTATCTATCTTATCTATCTTATCTATCTATCTTATCTATCTTATCTATCTTATCTATCTTATCTATCTTATCTATCTTATCTATCTTATCTATCTTATCTATCTTATCTATCTTATCTATCTTATCTATCTTATCTATCTTATCTATCTTATCTATCTTATCTATCTTATCTGTCTATCTTATCTATCTTATCTATCTTATCTATCTTATCTATCTTATCTATCTTATCTATCTTATCTATCTTATCTATCTTATCTATCTTATCTATCTTATCTATCTATCTATCTATCTATCTTATCTATCTTATCTATCTTATCTATCTTATCTATCTTATCTATCTTATCTATCTTATCTATCTATCTATCTTATCTATCTTATCTATCTTATCTATCTTATCTATCTTATCTATCTTATCTATCTTATCTATCTTATCTTATATCTTATCTATCTTATCTATCTTATCTATCTTATCTATCTCTATCTATCTCTATCTATCTTATCTATCTTATCTATCTTATCTATCTTATCTATCTTATCTATCTTATCTATCTTATCTATCTTACCTATCTTATCTATCTTATCTATCTTATCTATCTAATCTATCTAATCTATCTAATCTCTAATCTATCTAATCTATCTAATCTATCTAATCTATCTAATCTATCTAAATCTAATCTATCTAATCTAAATCTAATCTATCTAATCTATCTAATCTATCTAATCTATCTAATCTATCTAATCTATCTAATCTATCTAATCTAATCTATCTAATCTATCTAATCTATCTAATCTATCTAATCTATCTAATCTATCTAATCTATCTAATCTATCTAATCTATCTAATCTATCTAATCTATCTAATCTATCTAATCTATCTAATCTATCTAATTTATCTAATCTATCTAATCTATCTAATCTATCTAATCTATCTAATCTATCTAATCTATCTTATCTATCTTATCTATCTTATCTATCTTATCTATCTAATCTATCTAATCTATCTAATCCATCTAATCTATCTAATCTATCTAATCTATCTAATCTAGCTTATCTAGCTTATCTAGCTTATCTAGCTTATCTAGCTTATCTAGCTTATCTATCTTATCTATCTTATCTACCTTATCTATCTTATCTATCTTATCTATCTTATCTATCTTATCTACCTTATCTATCTTATCTACCTTATCTATCTTATCTGTCTTATCTGTCTTATCTGTCTTATCTGTCTTATCTAGCTTATCTATCTTATCTATCTTATTTATCTTATTTATCTTATTTATCGTATCTATCTTATCTATCTTATCTATCTTATCTATCTTATCTATCTTATCTACCTTATCTATCTTATCTATCTTATCTATCTTATCTATTTTATCGGTCTTATCTATCTTATCTATCTTATATATCTTATCTATCTTATCTATCTTATCTATCTTATCTATCTTATCTATCTTATCTATCTTATCTATCTTGTCTATCTTAGCTATCTTATCTAAGTAATCGATCTATCTATCTATCTATCTGTCTGTCTGTCTGTCTATCTGTCTATCTATCTATCTATCTATCTATCTTCCTATCCTATCCTATCCTATCCTATCCTATCTTTCTATCTAATCTATCTATTTATCTATTTCTCTATTTGTATTGTATTGTATTGTATCGTATTTGCATTTGTAATTGTATTTGTATTGGATTGCATTGTATTGTATGTATTGTATGTATTGTATGTATTGTATGTATTCCATTTTTGCAATGCATACATTGTATCCAGTGTATGCAATGTATGCAATGTATGCAATGTATGCATGTATGAATGTAATGTAATGTAATGTAATGTGATTTAACGTTATGTTATTATGTTATGTTATGTCATGTTGTGTTGTGTATGTATGTATGTGTAAATATGTGTATATACGGATACGTTTGTCAAGTATGAAATTCAATCATAGCGACATCCATCCTGGAATGAATTTGTTCCGAAGCGCAGGAAAGTCAGACTGAGCGCAGAATTCAGCAAAAAAACACCGTGTGAAGTGGTAAAATCTATGTAAAAGCTTTTCAGCGCTCTTGCAGGGCATCAATCAAGTAGCGGAGGCATTGTGAGACTGTCTGTGAATATGAAGCCGAAAATGAAGTAATAAAACAACATAGAAATCAAACGATTAAAGTTTAGCAGGGCAGTGATAAAGCCCTCTGGATTTTAGGAGATAATCTTCAGTTACATGTTTTCTGTAATGAATCAGGAAAAGGGCAAAGTTCTTCACTTGCTATTTGCTTATGTCAAATAGGTTGGTTGATTCAGTGTCAAACAGATCTGCATAAGTTGTTAATATGTGTGAACCATCCGGAATGGATAGAATTGCACTATCCCAAGTCGTGCCCAGTCGAAAGCTCATCCGAATTGTCTTGGATACAAGAGGAGAGAGGGAAAAAAAAACATAGATAGTCAATGATAGTATATCGGAAAAAACAACTATGGTTAATGATAGTTAATGATAATTATAGCTTATTATAGCTAATCTACCTGGAGCCTTGTTTTTTTTTCATGTCCTGCATGACTTCGGACTTGGTGATGGTCACCCCAGTGAGGTCATGACCTTTGGCGCTTCGGGTCCATTTCAGCTCTTCGTGGCTCAGGCTTTTGCAGATCACTCGGGCCACCTCCGGAAACGCGGTTTCCGCCATGTCTGATGCTGTCGATGTGGGTTTTTCACAATGCCAAAAAAACATCCCAAAACTGTAAGATCCAGAGTGATCTATCTACCCACCTCCTCGCCACCATCAAGCAGCAATCCAGAGCTTTCATCCAACTTTTTGAAGGTGTATCCGCCCTCTCTCGGACTACCTCCTGGCATGATCTGGCAACCAAAAACCCACTGAGCACTACCAAATCTGGCTCAAAGGTCTTTCATCCGGCATTTTAAGAACAACAAATTTGCCAAATGGTACTTTCATCATCTTTCATCTCCTATCACCACATCAGCATTTAGCATCATTAAGCATCATGCTGAACCACATCTGTATGAAACATCCCATCTCCTATGGCTGCCAGCACCCATCGGCCAGATCTTTGCTGCACCAGGTGGGGCTCGTCATGGCTCCACCACTTCCAGGGCCATGGGATGCCACAAACCCCGTTCCGGTCCCTGCCGATGGCGAAGCATGGCATCACCGTAGCACCGCGCCGCGCCGCACCGCTGAGGTCCAGGGAAAGCTAATCGGATTTGAAGAGGAGAATGTGGCAAAACCCAATGCCATAAACCATCCCCATTACCATTAAAGCTCCTTTTCACCATCCCATATTAAAAAGAGGTCTACCCAAGAATAAAGGCCAATTAAGAATAGTCTATTGTTGGGCTTACCTCATGATTCAGGTTCCCTCTGGATGTGGCCCGGCTGCGAGACCCAGCTGAGTTCGCCTTTTAGGATGCCGGACCTTCGCCAGTCTTTCTGGGACAGGAACCATCTAAGATCTACACACTCGCGAGCAGAATGCTTTAAGCTTCCCACGAGTGATTTTCAGGTCCACAGAGTGGCCGTGGATGAATGAAGGCAAAAATCAAGTCAAGAACAAGGAATACCTCCCATCTGGTGCTTCCTCAAGCCATCAGATCTTTGTTCTAAAAATTCTAGGCAAGGGCGGATCTCTAGATGCAGGATTTCCACAGTCTACCTGAATCAAAGCATATCAAAGCCAAACCTGCGTGAAAATTGTAACCTTTATAGGCTCAACAGCACAACCCGCACCTGCTAAACCCCTCCGTGCAGCCGTGGAGAGCACAAAGTGTAACCGCCAAGGCCTCTAATCAAAGGCTAGTGATAGTGGGATCGTAGGTCCCTGAGCCCCAGCTCTCACATGCACAAATTCTCCTGGGTCAGCGGCCACCACAGCAAGGACCGGCCATAGCCGTCGTAGGTATCGTGGCAGAAGCCCAGGACATAGTTCAGGCCATTGCCGAGCAAGATCATAAAAAGCACCGTGTGGAACTGTGTCGCCATCACCTACATGGCATTGGTTGCAAACTTTTTTGGTGGTAACCCAAAAACGAATATCGCAACCAGTTGGGATGATGTTGATCACTCATTTATGGAAATATTAGGCATAGTTTAAAATGGGCTGACCGCAGTCTGGAAGTTGAAGCTGGTTCCCAGGATTCTCACGGCTTGGACTAGGCCCTGCACTGCTGCAAAATGGGCCCAAAACGGAAGCGTCTCAAAGTTTTGCTCACCATATGCGAATGCAAAGCTGGCGCGTAATTTCCAACACTGATCCCGAAGTTCCTTTGTGGAATCGCTCCTTAGCTCTGGGCACAGCTAGGCGTGGTAATGGTGGCCTTGTATTGCTCTGGACCCAACAAAAAATGAGTGGCCAACGAAACGAAAGGACGTCCAAATTTCACGGGCCAGGTGGAATGTTTATTGATCTCTCCAAGACTCAGCAGTTACAGGTCACAGCCCCCAAAAATCCCCAAAGGATCCAAGATGATCAAGGCTCGACGACCACGCAGGCGTCGAATTGGGAACCATGGAGACGGCCCTCTCGGGTTCACAGATCGAACTAACCCGGAGATGCGCTGCCGCCATCATCTCCAATTCAGCTTCGGTGATGTGGCGCTGTTTCGGGAGCACCCTACCAGGGATGCACAACGAAACATGCACAACAAACCGCCAACCAGGATTTTGTTGGTAAGTTTTGGCATTGTTGCTGGTTAGATTGCCATGGCAGACTTGGAAGAAAAAAGTGCTTCCCGGCGGTAGATTGGTATAGTACCCACCCAACGTCTCAAAGCCGTCAAGCGACCGAAAGTTCAAGCGCTCCAGCGAATAACTCACCAGATCCTCACCAACTTCCTGAGACGCACAGATTCTCAGCTGCCCAAACAGCCCAACAGGTTCAAATTGATCAAAGTAGCCAGGGTAAAAGTATTGTCAAGCCAACAAAGACGGCAAAAACTTCCAAGTTCACGGGACCAAATCTAAGAATCATGTCCAGTCCATGGGGGTCTTCCGTTTTTCAACGGTAATTCTCTCCATCCAAACATCCCAACATCCGACCCAGGGGAATTCAAGGGTCACAAAGAAAGAGGATCAACACTGCCAGGGCCATGCTCTCCCTCCCCTCCGGGATCAATGGGTTTCGGGAGCACCATCGGGCCAAGACCACGGCACCCATGGCCATGAACCTTTCGCAATGAAGCACACTCGAAGATGCTTGGAACGTATATGGAACCTGTTTGGAAGGTATTGCAAACGTTGATTTTCTTGGATGTTACTAAGTATATACATGCATGTATATCATATCTGTGTCGCGAGATATAGATATAGATATAGACATAGATATAGGCTATAGGTATAATATATATATATATATTATCGATCTGGTAGTAGGGGGCCACAGAGAAGTTCCCTTACCCAAACCAGATCTCCCAAGCTCCACGCACTAAGTTGCAGTTGGGTCTCACGTAGTTGTTTTCCTCGATGTCGCAAGAGCAGTTAGACTGCCTGTAGCCTTGCTATCGCTCCAAGGGCGCCCTGTGAGCCCAGAGCAACAGGTGAAATGACAGTTGCATGTGCTTGCAACCTGAAGAATGAAAACACTCATGCATGCGACAGCTGGCATCGACACAGGCCCAAAAGAGAAAAATTCCCAAGGTGTGAAAAGAGGCCCAAAAGTGTCATCTGTACCTGCACAGCTATCCGTTGCTACGGCCAGAGCTGGAACCCAAAATTGTTCCAACAGGCAAGTCTGGCACTGAACTCATTACCACCCTCAGAGGTTGTAGTTCACCTTCCACGACCCGTACGGTCGCCAGTTGAGCTCGCAGGGCACGTGCTTCATCTCGCAGCTCTGGGCACATGGCACCACAGGGGACGCCCAAGAGAAGACTGTCGTCCAAGATTCGGATCAATTCCTCTCTCTGCTGGCGGCTGATGCCATTCCATTCCTCAGGTGTCGTTGGTACCTGAGCTGTGGTCTCTTCACCGGCCATCAGCTTGTCGATCTCGGACTGGGGCAAGTAGTCCTCAATGGACGGAGGCAACTCAGCGATGAAGTCTCGCCGGATCTGCTCCACCTTGTCATCGGACCAAACCTCGTAGCCTTCGCCCAGCAGGAAAGAGATCTCAGCTGCCGTGAAGCGTTGGCAGTCAGTCACCGCTCTGGTTCGCGGCGTCGGCGGTGCCTGTGTTTCTCCCTCAGCAGTCTCCGTTGGCTCAGTCGTAGCCATGAGACCATGGACTTCTCGGCGTCCAGCACTCTTGCCCAGGGTATACGCAAACACCAAGGCAAATGCCAGGAAAAAGAAAAACCCGATGATCTTGTCAAAGCTGAGGAAGATCACAAACCCATACTCAAGAGCGGCCACGGGCACAATCTCATTTGCAAGAGTCATGCACCAGATCACTTCAGCGCTCTTGTTTGAGCTTGCTTGGCTCTGCTTGTGCTTTGCGGCGTGGTAGTGGCGCTTCGAGCAGAAACGCTTGCCATCTTCAGCAGGCAAACCACAGCCGTCCAAGAGGCAGATGTTGCACTCCATCTTTTCTTCTGACTCCATCTCTTCGATCTTGTAGATGCCATCCTTCACCATTTGTTGTTTTTGGAACTCCTGAGCAGCTTGATCAAGTGAATCTTGTTCGTCCTGGCGAACGTTCTGCTTGACCTTCTTTGAAGCTGTTCCCTCAGGATCATATCTCAGACAGTGCATGCGGCGTCGAAGCTCCATTGCAAGCTTTTGCCGTGCAGACACCTTTGTGACCCCATCAGCCAACTGCTGATGACTGTTGCACCACTTGAGCACTCCTCCAGCCGCAGTCATGCGTTCGCATGCCATCTTGATTTCGATTGCAGTTCTTTTCTCAGCAAGTTTCATCCCAGGGGCCTTGCTGTTGCTGGCATCAAAGAGAGCTCTTGCATCAGTGATGCAGGGTGAATCGCCCAACCAGCGCATCATCTCCTCATTGTCTGGTCGAAGAGCTGGCCAGATCATCAGGGCAAACACCGTTTTGGTCCACTCCAGGCTGTCGATTGCAGCTGCCAAGGTTTGAGCTTCGGCACTGAGCGAGCTTCGGCACACTCGGGTCAGCTTCCGTGAAGACCAGTCGATCACGGTGAGGAGAAAAGGCTTGTCGCCACCGATCTCCGCCTCAGTCGCGACGAAGGTGATCCAGCCACCTTGGGAACTCCCGTCTGGTCTTGTGCACCAGGACGCGTCACTGTAGATCCCAAACCGGATCTCTTCCAGCCGTCCGTGACCTCTGAGGACCAAGTGCACGTCTGAGCTTTCTTTGGCATACCTCAACGTTTTGTTCGCTTCCAGCAACTCAGAAACAGTTGCGCTGGCAGAAGCGGCCTGAGCCAGGGACACAGACGCTGCCAGGTGTGGTTGCGTTTGGTTGGCAGGCCAGGCTAGCACCTAGCAAGCCTCTCAACTGGCTCTGCTCTTTCGGAGTGGCCTTGTCGTTGGGTTGCGCTTTTCTGGCTTTCTCGATGTTGAGGGGCTTGAGCTGGTGGATGTACTTCTGCAGGTCAAAGGTGACTGTGGCAGAGTCCAGGGCTTGCGTCATTTGACATCCACAAAACGTTTGCTTGTCGCCATAGTCAACACTGCCAAACTTGAAGCGATGCAAGAGGACATGCAGTCTCTCTGCATAGCAAGTCGGCTCACCATGGGGCTCCCGTGCGTCTTCTTTGCAGCGCACGCCCTCTCCTGCAGTCAAGATGTCATCCACATGGATGCAGAAGACACCGTCCACCACATAGTTGCTGCCCTCATGCTCGAACACCTCAAAAGGAGGGTCATCCACTGCCAGTCTGACTGACATGTAGATGCAGCCATCGAGCTCGTGCTTCCACAGCTTGACCTCGTGGATCAACGCACGATCGGCCGTTTCGTTCCAGTGTCTGGGTGCTCTGACATCTCCAAAGGCAGGCTTCGTCATCTGCATCACCTGATGTTCTTGAAGTCCCATCATTTCAGCCAACAAGCGTCTCATGTCAGCTGAGGGCTCACCATAGATCTCCACCTCCTCGGTGATGTAGTCCGACTGCAAAAACGCAGACTTCACATCCATGGTGGCGAGCTTCCATCTTTTGACACAGGACAGTGTCACCATCAGGTACTTGCCAAGCCTTGACACCGTGGGTGACTCTGTGTCAAGCTTGCTTTCGATGACATCCTTGTGCTTGAAGCCTTGGAGAATGACTCGAGCATGTGGTTTGTTCTCTTTGTAGCGCAAGAGGAACCTCATCGGCACGATGGTTCCAGGAGGGCAGGCTGTCCTCTTGAAAGGCCTCCAAGCATCGTTCTCGTGCCATGGGACCAGAGCTTTGCGCTTGGCCTCTGTGAAGGCTCTTTTCTCATCAGCAGACAGCCGACTCTCCACGACCGCCATCATGACCTCGTCCTCAGGGACCTCCACCATGCGCACTTCCTCAGTTCGAGGTTGCTTGGTTTTCGGTTGCCCATCGTCAGCTCGGGGAGGCACCAAGTTTGCAGCAGGTCGTGATGCTTGTGCGGCAGCACTTGCAGGCAGTTGTCGTCCGGAAGGAGGCAGTCCATCCAGTCGTCGGTTGTTCTCGTGGGAGAGGAAACTGGCAGCACGTACTGCTTGTTCATAGAAACGTCGGTCACGGGCTCGAACGCTCACATCATCAGGGTCCACAGGTGGTTCATCATCTTGCTTGTCGATCACCCCATGCGAGGAGTCCATGATGCCCGGGTGTTCTGCTTCCAGCTTCCGTTTCATCTCCTTCTGGATGTCGGTCATGCCTTGAGTGTGGTCATCCAGGTTCTTGTCCTTGTTGGCCACCATCTCATCCAAGAGAGTCTTGTCAGTGGTCTTGGATTCAGATTCGGTTTTCTCACTATCGGGGTAGTCGACCCAAAAGTCGATTCGGGGTTCAGGCAGCTTGGCCTCCGGCCGAGCTTTGGACTTGTCGGCAGGCTTGCCGGGAGTGTCAAGTTCTGCAGTTGCAGTTTTCGATTTCGATTTGTCATCAGTTTTCGGTGGGTCAGGAGGTTCATGTGGTTCATGTGGAGGGGCATCACCAGGTGCGACAGCGGCTGCTCCAGTCCGCCCAAGCTGAGGAAAATCGTCAGGAGACTGAGCCTTTCCAGCAATGTCAATGGCCCTCACTGGACCACGCACTGGCTTGAGAGCTTCCAAAAGTCGTTGTTGCAAAGGTTTCTGCACGCTCTCAAGGTAGGCAGGCTTGCTCTGACGCTCGTAGCGCTCAGGGACAGTCTCAAAGCGCAGCTGTTGTCGTGTTGCTCGCACCAGTGAGCTTCCATGGACGATCCAGTAGATCATGGTCTTTCGGTCAATTGAGGCTTCCACAGACACCACCATCGCGGGTCCACGCCACCTGAAAGGGTCGAGCTTGTGGGTTTGTGGCTTCCAGTAGTAGACATAGTCTCCCACCATGAGCTCGTCCTCATCCACTCGTGATCGAGCCAAAGCGGCTGATCGAACCGCCAAGTCAAAGTTGGCAGAGTGGAAGGCCTGTGCAGCCTTCTGTTTGACTTCCATGACCTGCGCCAAGTCGGCAGAGTCCCCAAATTGTTCGGGTCCAGGGTCATCAGCGTTGCCTCCTTCGGAGGGAACGTAGCCAAATGCCAAAGTGGCAGGCGTAGCACCTTTCACCGAAGACAAACGGTTTCTCTGATGGCAGGTCACCAAGATGGCTTGTTCAAAGTCCAGCTCGGGCATGTCTTTGTGGAAGATCTCCAGCATGCGTCGTCGGACTGCATGATTCCGTTCAAGGATTCCAAGCCTGTGATGAGCACCTCGTGGGATCAGGTCCATGTACATTCCATGGGCAGAAGCCCAATCGGCAAATTGTTGCCCTTGATGAGGACCAGAGGCATCCAGTCGCAAGACCTTTGGGAAACCAAAAGATCGGCTCCAAGTTGACTCGAAGAGAGCTATCTCCATGTCGGCCGTCTCTTCTTTGATCTCCATGTCAACTTCATAGCGACTGAACTCATCCATGATGGTGAAGACCGCACGCTGTTTGCCGGCCCATTCCACGTAGAAGGTGTCGATGGCCACGGAGTGGTTGAAGTGTGGGGATTTGTGCAAAGTCGCCACACGCACATTCTTGGGTTGTGCCCTGGCCAAACAGGTCGGGCACTTGTACCTCCGGGCCACCTGGACAAATTCATTGGGAAGGTGTCGTGCTTTCACCGCCAGAACCAGCTTGGCTCCATTGGGATGTCCAAGTTGTCGATGGAGATTGGCCACCGACTTCAGAATCTCATGGCCACCGATCTTGATGAGCTCTTTGTTCTGTTCCAGGTACTGCATCTCTTCAGTCGATTTCTCGACGACCTCCATGGTCATCAATTCAGCTTGTCCCCGTTTCTTCCATGCCATCTCCATTGCAGAGTAAATGGCATTGCCAAGACGTTGGCAAAGTTCAGGCTCGTAGTTCTGCATCTTCTTGAGGACAGAGCCGCGTCCCATCATTTGGACATGAGCTCCTCGAGGGCATTCACAACGCAAGTTCACAGCCTCGCAGACCTTTCTTGAGCTTGATCGAAACCTTGTGGGCTTCCTCACATACATCTCGTCCTCAGGACTTGCCTTCAGCTTTGTGCGGCAGCGATCCAGGACTGTTTCAAAGTAGCCCTTCATGGAGTCCAAAGTTGGGGTTTCGAATGAAGCTGCGTCTGCAGGGTTCTCAAAAGTTGTGTCATAGACCAGGCGCTTGCCGTCGATGTGGATGTCCTTGTAAAAGGTCAAGTGGGTCTCTTCTTCTAAGACCCTCAAATCTCTGAGCAGTTCCCGTCTCTCGGGTGTTCTGTAGTTCAAGTTCTGCATTGGTGACCAGAGACGACATTCAGGAGTCACCATGATGTGATGAGGTTCTTCTTGCTCAACAAGACGTCGAAAAGCGGCTTGTTGCTCTTTCATCTCAAAGTTCCAAGTTGGCAGTGAGAACTGCCGGACCTCCACATCATGATATGCTCGTTGCAGATACTTGCTCAGGTTTCCTTCATCCGCATAGACTTCCCAAAACTTGAGCTTGCGCTCGTGTTGTTGGCTTTTCGTGCTTGCAGCGAAGACAAACTCCTCCGCTTCTTTTTCTGACACCTCGACGTCAAGGTCGGCCTCAAAGTCAGAGACCTCATCGGTGATCATTGAGTCCACGAAGGTCTCCACAGAAACGTCGATGTTGTCCAGCTCTGCAAAGCTCAAGACGTCCTCAAGGTCGTCAAAGATGTTGATCATGTAGTGCCCGTTGGTTGTGAACGCTGGCTTCACCTGCACGTCACCGATCATCACAGTTTTTCTTCCATAGTCCACCACCGTCTGCCAAGATTCAAGATCTGGGCGTGCCAAAAGCAAAGGTGTGTGTCCTGGAAGGACGTGCACAATGAGTTGTCGCCAGGTCTTGCCAACGCAGACAGGGATCATCGCTCTGAAAAGCGATCTCACCATGGCACCATCTCCAAACCTGAAATCCTTTGTTTCCTTGTCGATGTCAGGCTCCATGTTCCTCAAACTGAGGTAATCCAAGATCTTGTTCCAGTTGGCTTCACCACAAACTGTGCGAGTAGCTCCACTGTCCATGATAGCCCAACCAACAGCTTGGCTGACAAAGTTGATGCTCTCATGGGTGGTGTAATCCACTGGGATCTGGTTCACCTCGCTGACAAAGTTGTCCTCCACCATGGTGACTTCATCAGGGACTTCCTTGATGCCGTTGGCTGGAAGCCTGTAGCGCTTGAATCTTGGGCCATGTTGAGACGTGCTTCCACTGGTTGTGGACTTTGCAGATGCCGTCGTCGAAGAAGTCGTTGTAGAGTCACCTGCACGCCGACGTCCAAAAACGTATCGTCGTGCACCAGGCAAGGGGTGTCCTTTTCCAGCAGATTTGCCTTTTCCTCCGCTGCTCTTTCCACGGCCTTTTCCTTTTGACTTGCCCTTTCCACCAGAGGCTTTTCCACGCCCCTTGAACGCACCACCATTGTCATCCATGCCGATGGCAACCACAGGGTAAAAACCTCGGCTGAGAGCGAGTTCTCGCATCTTCTTTCGTGAGTCCAAGTAGTTGATGAATGCATCCTCCACTGCAAGTGAGGCTTCATCCAGTTCTTGCGGAACATCCTCATCAGCTTCACCCGTGTACTCCACCTCATCAATGGTGTCGTCATAGTCAGGGTCATAGCCGTAGGCGTAGGTGTCATCATCCTGGTAGTAGACATCGTCAAAGCCATAGTCCTCAAGGTCTTCATACTCAGCATCCATGTAGTGAATCTCACCTTTGAGGATGGAGTCCTTGGCGTTCGGCTTGCTGTCACCGCCAAACATTCGGATCAAAGCTTTGGAGACTCGGTCAACTGACATGTCTCCGTTGCACATCGCTTTGACCTGGACATGGGTCCACCGCGGCACTCCAGACCTTTGCAAAAGATGCCAACCAGCAAGAAGGGGTGGTATGTCCACCTGGAGCTCTTTCAACTTTCGAAGCATCGATTGATGCCTCACCAAGTAGGCTTGTAGTTCTTCACCTCGTTCTCGGGCAAACTTCTCAAAGAACTCTTGGCACCGCTCAGGGAGTTCTACTTCTTCTTCATGTTGAAAAAGTTTGTCCAAGACGACCAGCAAGGGTTTGAAGGGATCCTCACTCAGCTCCATGTCATCGTAGTCCAATCCCTCTGTTGCTTCCCATGCTACGTCTTGTAGTTGTGAGAGAACTAGATAAGCTCCTTCAAGAGCTACTCCTTGACCTCGTCTTCTACATTGCCGGCTGAACAGGTCAAGTCTCCTTCTGAAGGACCTGTATGTGGACTGTGTCAGTCCAGCAGCAGATGGTGCTGCTTTGGCCAAACCTGAGTCCAAACCACGGCTGAACTCGTTCTGACCTTGAGCTCCATTTGCTATTGCTCCACCATGTTGAGGGCCATTAGCACCAGCAGATCCACCTGGTACTGCAGCTCCTCCAGGGTTGTTGGCACCGTCAGATGCTTGCCCACCAACCATCGTTGCCACCGAAGTCAAAGGCAAGGGTGATGAACAAGTTCAGGACGAAGTACCTGCGGCAGCCCAGATTGGGCTCCGCTACCAATATCGATCTGGTAGTAGGGGGCCACAGAGAAGTTCCCTTACCCAAACCAGATCTCCCAAGCTCCACGCACTAAGTTGCAGTTGGGTCTCACGTAGTTGTTTTCCTCGATGTCGCAAGAGCAGTTAGACTGCCTGTAGCCTTGCTATCGCTCCAAGGGCGCCCTGTGAGCCCAGAGCAACAGGTGAAATGACAGTTGCATGTGCTTGCAACCTGAAGAAATGAAAACACTCATGCATGCGACAGCTGGCATCGACATATATATATATATAGAGCTATAGGATATAGGTATAGGTATTGGATATTGGATATTAGATATAGATAGACAATTTCGTTTACTCAATTCACGAAAGGGCCAAACTCCAAACGTATCGCGTTGTTCACCCGCTGCTCCGCCCTCGGCGCCTGAGATAACCCATGCAACTTGGCCTGCTGCAGCAGGAGACTACACCATGTCGGGGTCCGCCTGCGGAGAAAGCACGACTTCTATGAACAGAAAGTTGGGGATATCTAATCATTATATATCTAATATGAATGCTTAAAAATGCTTAATATCTCATTGTCCATTAGATGTTTTATGGTTTAATAATAGTTAACATCTCAATTAGTCAACATTAGTCAACATTAATAGATATCGCAAATCAGAAACATTGGACAATGGGGGGATTCCCAGCCTTCCACGGGTGATGATGGCCAACAAACGATCAACGGCGCCACAGCGGACGATCACATTCCTAGGCGGCCACTGGAGGTTTCCATGGGCCCCAAATGGTTGGATGATAAGTTGATAAAGGAAAATCCGATTAAAATGGGGTACCTCTGTTTCAGGAAACCTCCATACTAAGTGGAGGTGCCTCACTTTTTCCAACCTGCTCAGGTCATCCCACATCCTGCATCATCCTGATATGTGATTAACCGTCCTGCTGAATGCAACATCAAAAGCGGGCGAACTTGCCATTGAGTCTCCAAACCACGCCACTCACAATTGGCACCAGGAAGGTTGAGTCAGAGTCTGAAGTTGATTGAGATATGTCAGCCAAAATCAGCATCAATCGAGCACCTGACGGTTGGAGACAGGCGTATGGTCGACACACAATAAGTGAGCTAACTGGACGATTGCCTCACCGAACATGAAAATACGTGAAAGTACCAATGCCAATGACGTTTCAAGCATGAATACCTGACCCCTATCAATGGCCTTTATTCTGCTACCATGCAACATTAAATCATTGCAGTACCATTTTCACTGTTCCAAGCATCATCATGGCTATCGGCTATCTGTCATGTCGCCTGTCCTGGCCTTCTGCCATACCATGAACCATGCAGATCTGAGCAGAGACCACAATGCCCTGGTTGGAGTGATGATAGGCTCTTCTGACAGATTTCTCCTGGCCACACCCTGCAACCCTGGTCCTCCTGTCATGGATTCCCAACTCCTCTAGCCGCTATAGCCTATTTCCCAGTCTCCTGAACGAATTCTCGCACAAAGGTTCGTTCGAGGATCAGGAGGCATCCAATTTCATAGGCACCCAGCATCGCCGGCATCAACGTGCCTATCGCAAGAACCACAAAGCTGACGCTTGCATTGCTGTGACATGGGATAGGGCATAGGCTATGGCGTACATGTGCCGGGAGCGTCTATGCATGTATCTATAATATGCATGTGAATGTATGGACACAGTATTGTATTGTATATCATTTGACTACCTCATAATCATAATATGATATCAAAAGATATTGATATTATGCTATCAATGTTGCAGTATATCATACCGTATCATATCATTTTCTATACCGCTAGAGGACTGACGTTTGCCCGAAAGTGACAGAATTCCATGCAGGACTGCAACCTCTGTTTTTTTGATGCAATTATTTTTTCAAACTGCGAACGTGCAAAATACATCAAAACGTTGATAAATAGTGATATTTGTTCGATCTAGTTGCGTTTTTGCGCTTACACAGAGCGCTGCCAAAAACACATTTTTGAACCATGTCTTACGGTAAACACATTCTCCGTAATTTGGGTGAAGGAACCTGCCAAAACCCTAAGCCGTGAAATGAAAAAATGCCCCAACTCTAGATTAAACATAAATAACTCCTTGAATGATCGCATGAAACAACACTAAACAACCCCAAATAGCACCAAAAAAACACGAAACGAACCTAAATAAACCAAACCTAAAGAAACCCTAAACCAACCCTAAACCGACCCTAAAGAAACCCAAAACCAACCCTAAAGAACCCCTAAACCAACTCTAAGTAACCCCTAAGCCCAAAACCAACCCTGAAGTATCTAGACCCTCAATCGAACTTTGGGAGAACGTCCGCCCATGATGGATACTCGCTGCTGTGCCTAGCCAAGGACCAACAAAGCGCTTTGCTACGCTGTAGGCGGTGGTCACTGCAAAGAAACCCATCTCGGAGTAGCTTTTGCCATGGGAAAAAACATGCTGATCCCATCACAGTCTCTGCAGGGATTCTGCACCCCAATGATCACGGAAAAATACTGTCATTCACCAATGATACAGAATGAAACATTTTTTGGGCTGACTTCCCTTGAAACATCTCTTTATGCCAAGGTGCCACCGCCACACCCAAAGTTGCAGGCCCCATCTTTTGGGAGTATCGAGGGTTCAGGGGCGGTGGGTAATTCGGGGGCCCAAGGTTTTCTGCCACGAAGATGATGACCAAATGCCCCACGCCGTAGATAAAAATGAAGCCAAGGTGTTCGTGCTCTTCACCCACATACCTTGGAAAAGCAAAATTTGAAGCGAAAGTCGGAGAAACAATCTAACACTAGTCACTAGACTATAGCCAATTTCGAACTCACAAACTCATTTACAAAGATAGTACCGAAATGTAAGTAATGGTGAAACAAACATGACAGTCTATGTTTTTCATGCCGTATTTAGAACGTTCAAACCTTTTGGGATGGCTGTTCAGACCTTCAATTTGGGCAGTGGTGGATTTCGGATTCTGTCTTCACTTGGGGAGGGTTGGGATCAGGTTTTCGGCATGGCGTTTCAAGACTGAGTTCCCCGGCATTTTGCGACCTATGCGACCTATGCGACCTATGCGACCTATGCGACCTATGCGACCTATGCGACCTATGCGACCTATGCGACCTATTCGACCTATGCGACCTATGCGACCACTATGCGGACCTATGCGACCTATGCCAACTTATGCGACCTATGCGACCTATGCGACCTATGCGACCGATGCGACCCATGCGACCCATGGACCTATGCGGACCATGGACCCATGCCGACCCATGCGACCCATGCGAACCTATGCGGACCTATGCGACCTATCCGACCTAGCGACCTATGCGACCTATGCGCCTATGCGACCCCTATGCGACCATGCCTATGCGACCATGCGACCCATGCGACCATGCGAACCATGCGACCCATGCGCATGACCCATGCGACTATGCGACCTATGCGACCTATGCGACCTATGCGACCTATGCGACCTATGCGACCTATGCGACCTATGCGACCTATGCGACCTATGCGACCTATTCGACCTATGCGACCTATGCGACCTGGGGCTCTCACTCCCCTTTTAGCAAAGATTTTCAGCCAACATCACTGGAATTTCACGGCAAGGCTGTCCTACAAAAAATATGTGAGTGCCACGATAGGTCCAAAGCATCGCAGGTAAGTGTTTGGTCACATACTGAATCTAGTCTTAATGTGACGAGTGATTTGGTTGCAACAGCAGTTCCAGCTACAACAGCTACAACCAGTTTGCTTGATAACTTTCAAAGCGCTTAGCTGACTCACAAGTTTCTCCCCGGCACCAGGCAAAGTTGCACACTCACAAAGGCCACATACAGCAAGAAATAAAGGGAAGGCAAAAGAACCGTGGCCACAAAAACGCGCCCACGACTAAAACCTGTTTGTTCCGCCATTTCAAAGGTTTCGCCAGGGCCCAATGCTGTCCTGGCACAGGCTCGCACAGAGTGCCAACTGCTTGGAATATCCTGCTTCCCCACCAAGTACTCCCAACAAGTGGGAATCTTGAACCTCACAATGGAAAAATAAGGTAGCTGGCCACAATGCCTGCTACGAGAGGGAATAATGATATGACCCGACGTCCCTACTCGCAATAAACAACCTTGTAGAAACTTTGGTAATAACCAGAAATGCGGCCTACCCACCACGTCCAGAAAACTCCTCCAGCAAACCAAACTCGAATTGCCAGGTGCATTGCCATAGACACAATAGCCCCGCAAGTTACTGAACGAAACGCAATGCAACGGCAGAAAGTAGAACGCCATCCACGCCAGCGCCCGGAAGGACAGCACAAACCAACGATTTTTCGGCAGCCCTGCGGTTGGAAAATGCACATCGACATGCAGCTTACATCTACCACGATTCATCAAAACAACATTGGGTTTCGGGATGTGATGATGATTTAAAAAAATGCGGTGAAAAGGACTGTACAATGCGAAATCTGAGCCCACAGAATGTCATGCCATTCCTTGCATGGAAGCTGTAACACACAGAAACCACACACACACACATACACAGACCCTGCAGTTCTTCGCATCCCAATCTGTGCCTGGCAGTCCGGCCTCTGAAATGCTCAACGCCATCAAACCTGCAGTGGCTCAAACAGGTTTAGCCCAAAACGGGTACCCTCCAGCAAACAAAAATGGCAAATGAAAACCTCCTATAAATGAAGGTTCCATGGGAAAATCAACTATGAAAGATATGAAAGGGAAACTGTCCATTGCCGTGTTTGCAAAATTCCAAGGTTCCGGGACAAAAACGAATCGAGAGTGCATATCTTGTTCCAAGCGTATTGGAGTAATGGGTCCAGAACACACCGGAATTGGGAGTTGTTTTTTGGAACTCCGGTGTTCACAAGCAACTGTGCAAACCGCACCTTTTCCTTTTTCACAACAGATAAAATTGGTCTCATGTGTCCACGCCGCGTATTGACACAAACCACGTCCAACGATTTCGTTGAACATTCCCAAATCCAAACGATCAACCTTTCAAACTGCAAGGCTGCATTTGCCTCAACGTGCGTACCATCAGAAAACATATCACGAGTCCCAAAATCCCAAAACAAGGTCAGCACACCACAACTTTGAATGCAAATTGCAACTGTGGGCACCTGCGAAAATGAAGGTGCTTGAAATCAAGCTCGCCAAACACGTGTCGCGGTATGTTGGAAGGCATAGCTGCAAAGGATCTTTTGGAGTGGGGGCCTTCGCGGCAATCGTGTGTGAAAATGGGGAGTGTGCACTGTTTCCAACCTCACAATTTGGAAGCACGAAGTGTGTTGATGGAATGATGGGCCTACAATTTCAACCAATTCACCGCACCCTTAAAAAAGGCACAATACCTGACCAGCCTCACGCGATGGAAGGACGGCCACATTGCCCACGGGCAGCTTGATTGGCGGACGAGGTGGCGGGGCTGCAAGGACAGGCGCCATGGCAAGAGCAAACAATAATTACCCTTCATGCAAAGCCAACAGCAAAACCATGGAGTTGCGAATCTCATGACGGCAATTCACACTATATGTTTGGTGGTCCCTCTGCTTGAAGAACGGGTTTCTTTGGTGGAGTCCTCCAGTTATTTTTTTGGCGGGCGAGGGGATCTTATTTTCCATGTTGCTCATAGCAGTTGCACCTCTTTGGTGTCTCACGTTCGGCCTTCCAAATTTGATGTTCGGCGTTTGGATTTCGTAAAACCGACTAGGGGGGTAAAAGTTTTGGAACCGAAAAAATTACAAGAAAAATTCAATACAGGTTGGTCACAACATTTGAAATTCGGATGTGAATGCATATTTTTCCGCCGCACTTGTGGCACATTTTTTTTTGACGGGTGGACACCGACCGGTTTTTATTCTTTTATCTGCCCATATAGTGCTTCAGGTGCTGCCACTGTCCCTAGAAATCCCGTGGTCGCGTTGATTTAAGTACGTATAACCTGCGAGTTTTCGGTGCACGGCCCCTGCCTGCATGCCCCGCTGCTAACCAGCCTCAAAATAAGAATAACCGTCATAAACGGTGGAAAGGACAACCGGAACAATCAATGAGCAACACAAATGCATTTTTTGGCACAACGTGTTGATTCATCACATTTTTGATCAAGACCCCCGGCAATCTGAACATCAAGGCTTTGAAATTTGGTGGCTGGTGCCGCCGCAGGGCGCCGCTGCAGGGTGCCATGGGGCGCTGCTGTAAGAGTGCCGTGTGCGCATTGAAACTTGGTGCCGCTGCAGCGTTGTCGCAAGGGGCCCGCTGCAATGTGCTGCTGTCAGGGTGCTGTGACTGTGTGTTTTTGGAGCTTGGGCACTGGTGCGATTGCAGGTTCCCGCTGCAGGGTGTTAGTGTCAAAGCCCGTGTTTGCAAGTTGCTGCTTTTTACAGTTGAGAAATTTCGCCTTTAAATAGTTTTGGCATACCCCTGCGGAGAGCACAGGCAGCGTAGGGCTCACGCAGCAAAAACGAAAAGCAGCGATTGGGCTATTTTGCGCAAAGCTTTGCTCGGTCCGAGCTGCGGTGTGAAAGCGCTAAGGCAAAAACTAATGCATGACACAACACACCAAGCATGCCTCTACCTACCGTGTTTCTTCACATCGGAAGGGAAACGTGTTGGTGTGTTCGAATTAATGCCCGGCGCAGCCGGTGGTAGGGCGCGGCCCTTCATTTTCAGCTTGCGGCGCTGCCGCTGGCCTTGGCGTAATCGGCGCCGATGATCTTCCAGAGATTTCTCCTCGGGAGTCTCCTTCAGTGAGATCTTTGGCACCTTGCAAAACGCCTGCCAAAGCAAGTTGACCATCTTCTTGGTGAGGCCGTCCGCGTGTTGACGATGGGTAGGAACCCAAAACAACATGTACGCTCCGGCTTCCAAGTGGTGTCGGGCCACAAGCAAATCCAACATCGTTTGGCGTTCAGTCGGAAGTTGGCCCGTGGTGTTGAGATGATCGAAAAGGCTTTTTGCATCCGTAACCACTCCGCCGTCCAAGCCCATAGTCACTCGCCAATCTGCGTCCAAAGGCCTGTTGCCATAGAGCAAGCGGTCTAGAACCAGGCGGCCATACAGATGGCGGTCCACGCAGATGGACATACTGCAGCTTTCAGCTGACATAGAGCTCCTCAGGACTCTTGAGCTCTTGTTGGTGGAAAATTCCACCACCGATGCCAAAGCTGGGCCTGTGCGGGCCTTCTCCGTGGTGAGGAAGTGGATCGATCCCAACTGGGATTTTCCATCTTCTTCTTTCCCGACCGAGGCGTCGAAGAAGCTGATGTAAAACATCTTCTCTTTCTCCTCGATCTTCGGATACGTCAGCCGGGCGCGGCCCTGGGAAGCTTCCTCTTTGAATTTGCCGTGTAGCTTCACGGCCTCTTTGTAATCACTGTGCTGAGCGCGGCTCACTCGTTGTGCCAGGGCAGATACCTCGTAGAGCATGTGCGGCATCGCCTGTTGAGCAGGCCACCTCAGACGCATGATAAGCTGGCGGTAGAGCGTCAGCTCTCTTGGGTTCAGTGGTCCCGATCCTTGTAAGAGCTCCACCTTGATCTGGTTGATGTACTGCTTCATGTCGTCGTGGATGCCGTTTGAGTCCATAGTTACATCCACTCCAAGAAACTGTACGGGTTCTTTGGCAGATAGGTTCTTCCAAGCTTTGATCTTGAACATTCCATCTATCTGCCTCTTGAGATTCTGGACTCGCTTGTCCTGTAAATCTCCCAAAAGTAATCCGTCATCCACATGGAGGCACAGGATTGCATAGGTGGCGCTGCCACTGTTTCCACCTCCTGCCACGAAGGTTGACCTCGACATTTCCAACTCCTGTAGTTCGGTCTTCTTGATCCTGTCGAGGGCCTCAAGGTACCAAAGCCTTGGGCTTTCCGTCAATCCGTACGCACTCTTGAGAATGCGTAGGAGCTCACCTGGTTCAACTGCCGTCCATCCTTCGGCAGGGGGCAAACCTTCTCGTGGAGCTCGGATATAAACTTGGCGTTGTAGATGTTTTCCACTGAGAAAAGCTGTTGTAACATCGAAGATAGTGCCACCCCAGCCGCGGGCTGCTGCCACGCTCTTGGCTGCACGTACAGCTGCTTGAGGACACGTTGGGGAGTCAGTTCGAAATTCTCCCAACTGCGGGTCCAAATGACCTGGCACAATAAGTCGTGATTTCGCCACCAATGGCAAAAGTTGGTTGGTCTGTTTGTTGACCCTGAGCATCCTGAGTGGGGCTCGAAAGATGGAGGCTTTTGGAATCCTTGCAGCTTCAGCTGGGCTGACTCTTTCAATCACTCCATTCTTGATCCACTCAGACCATTCTTTGACGTCAGCCGCATCAAAGGCTGCCTTCTCCTTCTTGTCAAAGTAGGAGGGGTCCAACTCCTTTCCACCTTGCTTCATCTTCAGCAGCAGTGCTTCGGTGGTGAGAAGATCTCGAACTTCTTCCGTCCACAGAGCTTCAAAGTCCTGGGCATCCTGCGCGGTCATGTCTGCCCGATATAGACCATCTGGAAGCTGGATGTAGATGGGTTCCTTCTCATCCTCCTTGGCAGTCTTGTAGAAGATCGTCATGCCTTTCCAAAGAAAGCTGGCACGACGGCGTGGGTTCTGCTTGACGTCAGCCTCGTCCTCGTTGACGATGAAAGTGTTTGCAGGGTCTTTTCCAATCAAAATTGAGAGTCTTGAGCGACTCACCATCTTCGGGCGTTTTTGGAAGCGCTTTCGTGGTGTCCTATGAATCCTGGCAGCTGTAACCGGAAGACCAGTCAGCTGCTTGAGAATCTCCACCTCGTATCGGGACACCCATTCATTTTGTAAGCTTCCATAGACCATGGTCGCAGCCACTTGAGCACAGAAGTTAGCTCGCAACTTCTTGACGGCAGCTTCCGCCTGAGCAGGATCTACTGGTACCTGCTTCCTCTTGAGAGTGAGCGGGACGTCGTCCAAAGCCATCTTGCGTCGATCTTCTTCTGAAAGTTTTCGGAATTCCTCCAACCATTCTTCTTCATCATCAGGTGGTACTGGTACCTCATGTGGGGGCACCTCAGTTGGAGGCTCGGCCTCAACCCTTGAAGGTTCATCCAAGCCTTCATCATCCGAAGGGATGTGTGGCAATTCCTCATCGGTTGGTGGCTGTGGTGGACCTTCGCCTTCATCGTAGGGCGATGTAGCTGTATATCCATCCGATTCATTTCCATCACCGGGGCCTGGCAAAGCAGCCGGTGGACCTGGGATGGAAGGCGCATCTGGGTGGACGCTGCCATCTTCCAGAGCTTTTGCTCTTTTCTTGGGTTGCGGCGCAGCCGGTTGATCCTCAACTTGCTTGGGCATCCTTCTCTTTCGAACTTGGGACCTGAGATCAGCTAACCGATCCTTCAGAAGTTCCCTGATGGATTTTATGCCTCGTAGCATCATCCTCGCTCTCTTCCTCTCTGGATTCTCCTCTGTAGGAGGGCGCCTCTTCACCCGCTTGGGTGGTGCTAAGCGGGTCTGGTCTTTGTAGACCTTCTCTCGCATGGGGTCGCGCAGCAACTCACCCAAGCTGTCGGCATCCTCTTTGGCTGGTTCGTTGAGAGCCAGCTCCTCACGAGTGGCCAACCGGATGTTTGGCGCAGCCAGAAGGAGGGCGCGGCCTCGCCAACTGACGAAATACCTCTCCTTGGCCTCCCTGACAAGGATTGTTGCAGGGCCTCGCCATTGGCCACCTCGAGCATAGCGTTTTGTAAGCCTCTTCGGTGTCCAAAAGTAGATCTGCGTTCCAGGCACGAATGGGCCTTCATTTTCATGGGCTGGCTTCCTCAGAATTGCACGGCGCATCTTCTCCTGAACATCCATTCTGATCAAGGCAAGTCTTGCCGTGATGCGCATTTTGTGAGCACGTGCATATTCTGATTCAGCGTCCAGAGCTTCGGCAAAGCTCGGCTTGACATTTTCCTCTGTCAAACTTGGAAACTTCACTTCAGCCCCAAACAGTCGTTGATTGGGAGTGAATCCATCTCTCGTCACTGTCATATTTTTGGCCGCCACCGCAGAGGAGAGAACCAATTTCATAGCTGTAAATCCCTCAGTGGCATGTTCTGCAGTGATGGCAGAAACCATTGTACCCAAAATTGCACCATGTCGTTCTCCAACTGATAGTTGCCATGGTGCATGTGATCCAGTGACAGTTGTTGGGATAGCCATATCCTCCAGAAGCGATACAAAAGCCAGTTCAAATTCGCCCCCTTGATCGTGGTGAATGTGCTCTGGGGCTCCAAAAATCTGCACCCAGTGAATCAGGAACTTCCGTGCCACATAATCAGAGCGCCTGGTTTTGCAAAGGCAAGCTCCATGATAGGCCGTTCCCAAGTCCACGATGGAGAGACAGGGGTATTTTCGCTCTCTGGAGTCATGTACGAACTTGATGTCCAGGTGGAGTTTACGGTTAAAACCGTAAGGCCTCAAAGTTGGTGTTGTAGCCAAAGGATGGGCAGGTGGCTTCTGTGCTCGGCACACATCGCACTGCCACCGCCGCGCATGTCGTACTGCCTCATCTGTGGCACCAGAGACCCGGAGCATCCGGACTAGCGTATCCCTGCTTGGGTGTCCAAGTTGTCTGTGGGCATGTTCCACAGCTTTCTGTACTTCTCTTGGTATGGGACGTCGTTCGTCCTCCTCAAGTTCCTCAGTCTTGCGCTTGTTCTCCTGGGCAATGCGTTGCTCCTCTTCTTCGATTCCTTCTGCTCCATCTTGAAAGGACTCCTCCGCGACGAACTCCTCCAAGACGTAGATCTCTTTTCCCGGCGCAGCCGGCCGATGCAGAAAGCTTAAAGCTCCTCTCATGATGGCTTTACACAGAGGAATTGGATATCCTCCAGCCCAGGAAGATAGGCTGATAGTGCCATACTCCTCGGTTCGAACTGAACCCTCAATAGGGAAATGCT
>CAMXCT020002684.1:0-72500 GCA_947184155.2 Cladocopium goreaui
AACCCAAAGACAAAGAACTGTGGGACCCTTGAAGCTTCTTTTTTGGTGGCATTTGAGTGCATGTGCAGGTGTTAGAAAGCCTTCTTTGACTTTCAGGATTTGAAACAGTCATGTTGGTGACATGCTTCCGTCAGAAATGATACATACGGCTTCTGAACGTTGACCAGGTTGTTCAAATCGGTGCAGCTGATGCATGCGCTCCTCAGACTCTCGTCTGCATTTGAAGTGGAGTTCCTTTCACTGCAAGGCATCATACAAATCGAAACATCTTTAGATTGTCTCTGAATTCGTGGGTTTGCTTTGTGTGTGTGCATCAAGACTAGCATGCGATATGAATCCTTGGCGACTGCAGGAGCGAATCCTTGGAGGCCAATTTCCTTCCTGAGCTACTCGGCAGAACAAAGACAGATTGAAACTGATCCCATTCATGGTCAAAAGCTTGCTGCGGTGCTGAGGATATGTCTTCACGTGCTGGGTTTTCTTCCTGTGCCTCAACTTATGAAAGGCTACATACGAGATGTGCAGAAATAAACGAGTTGTCAGGCAGAAACGGAATTTGATCATTGTTGTTACAGCTGTTATCATTATATCATATCATTATATTATATTCATATCTTTTCCCAGCCTGAAAATCCTGAAATTTGGCAGACCGAGCCGAGGTGCAAGAAGTAATGAAACAGAAAGTTCGGGCAGTGTCCAGCAATTTTGGCTGCCACAAGGCTGGTGGACGAAAGGATCAATCTTTGCATTCCGATGTCAACTGGCAACTCTTTTAAGATGGTGCAGGTCTGGCTAACTCACTTGTTTCGCTTGGTGGACATAGATACACTTCAGCCGCTGAGTGATGTACCGTCGCGTGGCTGAATGCAGCAGTTTGTGGTTATATAAGTTATATACAGCAGTTTTGCAGGTTTTTGCTGTGTCAAGGGTTTGCTGTTTGCGGTCGCCTTTCATTGCCAGTCATTTTTTAAGCTGGGATATTTTCCAGGGATGTTTGTATGAAGATCACTCTGGGGAAGAGAGCAAATCGCATGTCGTTGCCCGCTCTTCTTTGTGATTGCTTACTTTCTCGTTTCCATTCCTGACCCTTTTCAGCTTTTGTCCTTGTCCTGTTCACCTTTCTAGCGTACCTGCTTCTCTTTTCTTTGCTTTTCTTTGGCTCGTTTTTCTGCTTCACCTACATCCTTTTGCCTCTCCCTTGCCCATTTCAACTGCTCCTGCTATTGCAACCCAACTTGCGATCCTGATGACAGAGTGTGAGCACTCCAGCCAATGCCAGTTGGCTAGGACTTTCACTACCGGTAGTGCGTTGCTTTAGGTGCAATCTGCTACTCCCAAACCCCACTCGTAAACCCGATTCCTCGTCACCACCTCCCACCTCCCCCCCCCCCCCCCACCTCAAGCCACACCACCGCCACCACCCCACCGCCACGGCTGCTATTGCTAGCAATTTCGAAGTTTGGAAATAAACATGTGTGTATGCAGCATATTCATTGTCAGAATCTTGTCCTCTCAGAGGTCAGAACCTTGGTGACATAATTCCTAGGATGGCGCGAGAGTGGCATCCCATTGAAGAGTTCACAGCTTCGATGTCGGTGACGCGCGTTGAAACCAACTCGTCATGGTCTGATGTCAGAGACAGACTGCTGTCAACGCTGCGACTTCGTGGTGATTCTTCAGAGGGCCTCCAAGGTGGGGGAGGTTTCGCAAAAGCAGCTATCAACTTGTGCTGTGATTAGACGACAAAGGCTTCCTGCATGTAGCCGACAAACAGAAGGTTTTTGGGAGGCAGCAAATTAGCCAAGGAGTGTTCCAATGCAGGGATTGGAGTGCATGATACTCTTGTCGTTTACGTACCTTCTTTGCGCCTGTTAGGCTGCGTGCAACTCTGGTTTGGACCTTCGAAGCGGATTGTCGGAGGCAAGCACCTCGAATATTTCAATTTCATCAACGCGAAGACATTGGCTACTTGCGGGCTTGGAAAGAAGCAGGCGGGTTGCGACACACGCCAAATATGCCCAAACTGTGGACTGGTTCTTGTTTTGTTTCCCCTAATACACCACCCGAGGTTGAGGGGTTTCAGGGCCACGTCGCGGCAAAATGACTGACTGATTTTTGCTGAGACACACACACAGGCAGGCCTACAGATTAAGAGAAGAATGGCAGCCTCCTCGAATTAAGCTTGCCACATGGCCTGGAATTTTATGTGCCCATGACTTTCGCAGTGAAACAACAGAGGCTCAAAAGTTGTTTGTCAATGATGAATGCATCAGAAGCGGGCAAGCATCAGAGACAGGAAAAGGTTGAAAGGTACTGAACGATTGACTGAACGATTGTGAAAGACTATTTATCAAGGGTCCAACAGAATGTGCATGAAACATCCTGAAGAAGGGTTTGTTTCATTTTATTTTGTTTTTCAATTCGCACCAAAAGGACCAGTTGTCAAAGTTGTCACCATGTTTGGTCAACAGGACATGCTACTGTGACGCAACTTGGAGGCCCACTGAGGTGTACATAGACTTCGGTAGACCTGCAAGACGCTGAAAGCGATGATGTCTACTGGACAATGACGGGCGTAACATGAAAGCACTTTCCTGGACGCGTTTCCTGGAATCCTGTAAAGTCTCAAGCTTGCACAACCAGTTCAAACAAAGAAGTGCAAATGAGTCATCTGGTTCCAGGACTGCAGATTTGATCGTGGGTCTGCGTTAGAAGTTTCCTTTTTTTTCACACTTAACGATTCAAGTTTCATGCAATCAAACATCAACTTGAAAATTGGCAGTTTCGAATTTGAATGAATGTTCATTCCATTCACATGTTTCGGATGAAGCTGAATTTATTCTCTTGATGGCTCCAAGCCATGTGTGTTCTTGGAATGTTGTTGAATTTGTTTGAGAGCGTTTGCATTTGTTTCTTGAAACAACCTCGCAGAGTGAAACGACCGAGAACTGCCAAAACCGAAACTTGCAACTCACTGATGCACATATTTGAACTTACTGTAACTGTGCTGCATTCGCACAAACATTCGTGGATACTTGGAAGCAATGGCCTCGGCGAAGGAGCTTTTGGGTTTAGACGATGTTCTGTAATGTTCCTGTCCACATGCTACAGTAGCGGATTTGTCACAGGCCACCTTTTCGATAATCATTGGGTACATTGGCTAGGTTTTTTGGGCATCTTGTCTTGTTGGGTTTGCGAGTTTGTGTGAGTCTTTGGCTTCTGTGGTTTGTACAGCTGTGCGGAGAGCCCTTTGCCAAAGGAGACCTCGACGCCAGGTGGGATTCAGTGGCCAGGCAGTGCCCTGACTAGAGCTGAGGCGCGTTCAGCAAGAAGTGGTTGTGTGCATACGCTTCTGAGGATGCATGTTGTTGATTTTTGATGCACGTTGATGATTGCTGATGCATGTTGATGCACTTCATGCATGTGATGCCAATGATTTGAGGCTCCGGAGGGTCGAAAAGTGGGCTCGCTAAAGCGGCGGGTGCGGAGCCAGCTGGCCAGATGCGAGATGAAAAATTGCACGCCGTTGTGGCGCGAAGCACATTTCGAAGCCAAATGTACAAAACACCTCGGTCCGGACCACTTTTGGAAGTTGAGATGTCGAAAAAGTGCGCCGTTGTGGCGCGAAGCACATTTCCAAGTCAAAATGTAGAAAACGCACCATTGTCGGACCACTTTTGGAAGTTGCGATGTCAAAAAAGTGCACGCTGTTGTGGCGCGAAGCACATTTCGAAGTCAAAATGCACAAAGCACCTAGCTCAGATAACGTGGTTTGATCTGCCTTCTGATGAAGGCAGTGGCATGTGTGTCCGATTGATGAAATCCTGCTATGTCTGCGCTGTTTGGGTTGGCCATCTGGTTATCTGGGGCAGGGCTGGCTGCCTTTGCTGGTACTTCATTGTTGCTGTCCATAGCTCACGTAACGTAATCTAATGCAGAGTTGTGGTTTAGCCAAGACATGGACAGTGTATGCATACAGGTTTTATATGATTGTTTTCTTTTTGTTGTTCCATGTGACAGGTATGGGCCTCCAAGAATCGAAGTAGCTAGTCGTGTTGAGCACGCATGCATCGTGTCTAGTGATTTTTAGTTTCGAAACCATTCCCATTGGATTTCTTGATTTTTGACAGCAAGCCTCCAACACTGGTTGTTTTACCCAAAATGGCAGCTAGTTTCAGCTTCCTGAAATTGTTTTTGTTTTAGCGCGGTTTGATTGTGTGATAGATTCAGGTTTCTTATACCCGCCCCCTCCATTCGGTTGTGAGGATTATTTTCGACAAGACAGAAGATGATGCAAGTTGCGTAAGTCCGAAAATTGTCCATCAAAACATCATTTTGTGAGAATTTTACGTGCGTGATATCCAAACGTACATCTTCAAAGGGAAACGTGTTGTGGTTCTCAAAATAGTCTTCAACAGTTGGCCAGGAAATTTGCCAATGTGTTTTTGTGTCGTCGGAGATTCATTTGCAACCATTCAGGGTTTAATGCTGTTTATGTTGAACCACGTTGGCGGCCTAGTACTGTTGATTCTGAACAGCTGTGAGAAGCATTGACCCAAGGTGGTTTTGAAGCAGGATCAGAATTTTATTTTTGAATTGAGTGATTTTATTTTGGGACCGCCTCGGCTCTTCTCACTATGAAGAGCTTCACAAAAGGTTTGCTGAACGCAATTGATGATATGTGTTTTGACATGTTTTGTGTTTGCAAGACACTATGGAACTGTGTCACGAAACCGCAAACTTGTGTTTGGGAGCAGATGGCTAGTCTGGGAAAATCACTCGAGGAATGAATTTCATGACTGTTCAGGGTGCATGTCAAAGTCCAGACTGGATGTCCCCCAGAGAGGGAGAGGGAACGAGAGAAAACGCATGCCAAAACACCAAAATCAGCGTTCTTAGTTTCATTGCAAGTCGCTACAGCTAGTCCAAAGGAAACAATCTGAATATGTAATGTATGATTCATCGTGAATCAACCTAACCAATTCAAAACTTTGTACTGATGGTTGAAATCTTGATGACGGGAGTCTTGCTTCGCTGAAGGCTGTCTGTGGAGTGCCTGACTTCCGTTGAATTTTGCTTGACATCGGTGTCAGGCATCGAACGCTGCGAATACTCTACAATACTTTGCGTTTCTTGGTCGCACAGCACGTAGTAAAGGTCATGGATAGGATATTGAACAGTACTTTGCATTGGGCCCACGCCAAGAATCTGAAGCCGGCAGCCTTTGGGATAGTTTATGTGTTTGTCATGACTGACTTCACACCAACCACAAATGATAGGCAACAGGATATTGTTTCCAATAGCAATGTCAATTGCTTGGGTGTGTGTTTGGTAGCAATGAATTGAGCAAACGGTGACTACTTGTGCCAGGCATAGTGCTTAATTACAAGTCCATTCTGCGGACCCATGATCTCTTGGTCGCTGAACAAGGCTGGAAATGCTGTGATACACACTGCAGCCGGTTCATGTTTTTGACCCATGTGTGACATTGGCATGTTTGAGTCAATACAGTTTCTCCATGTTTCTCCCAACAGTTCAAAAACTGGAATGGGGGAGTGAATGCATCGTCGCAGGCCTGAACTGACTCTCATGAATGACATGCACCTTTCTCAGACTCAGAGATCGCTTGAACTTCATCGTCTTCAAGATCTATGGAATCCTGTTTTCATTGAATTTCTGCCGAGGTGCTCCTTGACCTTGTACATTTTCATTGCAGAATGTCTGTCCTGAATAGACAGGTACCAGATGCATGTAATATTATACATACACACGATGGACTTCCATGGATTTCCTACATGGTCTTCTTTTCCAGCCACCAACCTGAAAGTGTCACTACATCATGCCAAATCCTTCGAAAAGAGCAGTGAGTCATGACAGGTACAGCCTACAGTCATCATCTACTGTCTCATTCGACAGCAAGTGCCTGGTGCCTGAACCCATGCCTTTGACTCAGGCCTACTTCGCCTTTTATATAAATACAGCAATTTGCATCTTCAACACATGCCAGGATGCAAAGTGCATGCCGTCTTTGGCAGTCAGATATGTTCCGAAACTGGAATTACAGTGTGAATCGAACGCACTTGTTTCTATATAATCATGTGCCATGATTGAGAAGGAAACCCTTCCGTGTCTAAGGTAAGCAGCTGCTGGATTGAGGCACAGCTCGGAAAAACACTAAAGTTGGATGAGTTGGTGTTTCTGATTGACACTGCAGATGTTCGAAATACCAGGGCCGGCGGCATGCGAAAGCTGTAACGAATGTAATTTGGGGCAAATTTGCTCCTTTTCATCTGCATCGCCACTAATGTCAAAGAGCTCAGTCGTTGCTGGCCCGAGCAGGCGCTCCACCAGAGATTCACATCCGTCAATGGGCAAGAGCACACACAAACACGCTTTCTGACTGGGAACCAAAAGTCGGCAGAAAAAGTGGAACAGCAAAAGCCCTCAGGGATGCACCAATCCTGTCCATCCAGCACTTGAGCTCCTTGTGGACCCACTATGCTGGGAATTCCTTACAAATGATGATCTTGAAGAGAAAAATATCATTGCTGTTCAATTTTCATTTTGTTGATGAGATTCGCACATTGGGACAGGTCGCGCTCAACAATTTCACACTCCACACATGGGATCTCCCTGCTTCATTTTGGAAACATGCATTTGTTCGACGTGTACGGGGTTCGACATGTACGGGCAATAGGTTAGAACTATTGGGAGATCTTTCTCCAAACCTGCCAGCTGGTAAGATATCGCAAGATTGAACTATGAAGTGAAACAGAAGATCGCAAAGCAATCATGATGCATGTGCTGCTACAGCAGGCTCTTTGTGCTTGAAAACGGATATCACAGCTGCAGCGTTCAACTTTTCAAAACATTTTGTTTTCGTCCAACTGCAAATCACCGCGGCATACGCTGACTAGTGATTAGTGGTTTGAGGTGGTTGCAAGACATAACCAAAAAGGGCAAACCGGCTTTTTCTTTCCCCTGATCGGGGTTTTGCATTTTTTGCTAGAAGAACCTGATATCAGTGAAGAGTTACAGCCAATTACGGTACACAACCTGAGACATTCGTCACGATGTCGATGGCGCATGATTGGCGCCCATGCACATGGCGGGTAAATGACAAGCTGGAAGCATGGATGCTTCTTGGCCGAGTATTTGAGATGGTCTGTTCAATGGATGTCAACATCAATCTATTTTTCTTCGTTTTGCCTGCTGTTCTTCTCTGTTTTGAGGTATTTGCAGCCGGCTGTCCAACTTTTGTTTGTCTCACAGCTGGCACGGCAGCTTGCTGAGCAGCTGGATTGCGAAAGGGGCTGCTGCCAGCTCACATGGCGGGTAAGTGGCAAACTGGAAACATGGATGCTTCTTGGCCGAGTATTTGATATGGTCTTTTCAATGGATGTCAACATCTCTTTCTCTCCTTCTCACCTGCTGTTCTTGTCTGTCTTGAGGCATTTGCAGCCAGCTGTGAAACTTTTGTTTCTCTCACAGCTGGCAGAGCAACTTGCTGAGCAGCTGGATTGCGAAAGGGGCTGTTGCCAGCCACCAGTCTTTGAGGCCACCGCGCCTCTGTCAGACTCCCAGCTTCAGAAATTTCCTGTCCCAGACAAGTTGAAGTCCTTGTGTGTCACATTTCAATCATGTTCAGAAGGTGTTCAATGCCTCGACCAATGTTTGAAAGAGCGTGGAACTCAGGAAGTCATGCAATTTTCAGATGGTTAGATGATATTAGATGTTACATCCTTGTCAAGTCAGTGATATAATGATTTCATTTGCGGCCCTTTGCGGCCCGTTCACATGTGGGCAACATTGCCAAGAACAGTAAAAGGGCTACGACTCTCCGAAATTGCTCGACATTTTGACACCAGCCCCCTGCTGATGTCCACGCCATCGCGTGAGCCTGTTGTGTTGCATTCCTTGTCTGCGGGATCCTTCCCAATCAGGACCTTTTGCCAGTGGCTTCCACAGAGGAGGAGTCCGAGAAGGACAAGAACAGGCATTTGGCCGATGCAAACTGACACTTAGTGGCCATGTCTTTGCGAGAAAAATTGCTAAGTACCGACTCTCAGTCAAAGGCACATTGCGAAGACATTCTAAGACGATCTGTGACACAGTTGTGAATCAAGCAGCCGGCTCATGCAGCGTAACTCCGTGTCTTCTGAACTCCTTTCCTTCCGTGCTGCACGGAGGCGACTCTCATTCGGTACGACGACTACGGGGGTGCCCGAAGAGGATGATGTGCTTTCCGAGTTTGACGAGGAGGAGGATATCAATAACGTTGATGATCATCCGGACGGAGATGGTGGCGTTGCACAGGCCATCTGCACATCTGCAGAGTTTATTCAACAATTCAGTGTGTCGACTGTTGACTGTTCTCAAATTCTATCCATGGCTGTAGTCTTGCAGTCCATGTTTGCAAGTTAAATGTGGCAGCGATGCAATTCTTGCTCGATCAGCATCAAGCCATGACATAGTCACTTGACATTCCAATGTGTTTGGCTTGTCGCCTCCACTTCACCTGCATTTTTTCTGTGCGGCTTGATCGACCTAGGCATCCGGGCAGCGAGGGTTGCTGATGACTGACTCCGAGGATGATTCAGAGGTGCCGACATAGGGCTGTCAGGCGAAACAACAGAAGACCAACGTTCTTTTTGTACAACGATGTTGATATCGGAGATTAGGTTGCAGCGCAGAGTTGGCGTTTCTGGTCAAGTGGGTGAGCTATAAAGGGACCAGAGCGTTTGGCTGGGCTAGGCGGCGAAGCCGCAGATGCTCGACATCAGCAGCGATTCGGACGGCGAGTCCGAGGTGCTCACACCGGGGGGCAGATCCAAAAGAAAGAAGGGTGACACCCTGGGTGCATGAGCGAGAATTTCATAGAATTTCTATTTCATGTTATTTCTATCTGATTTTTGCATCGGTCCATTTTTTTGTCCAACATGAAATCGCTTCATTATCTTGTGTCCTTCTAATGCCCCCCCCTCCGAATACTGTGAACCTCGATATGTGACAGAGGCGGATCATCCGAATGGTGCTTCATGCACTGGGGCACAACAATCAGATTGCAAGTGGAAGCTTGGCCAGACGTTGCGAGAATGATTCTCTCATGTCTTTTTGTACTCGGAGATTCAACTGGATGGAGTTTGGTTTGACCTTCCTGACACGATCTGGTCATTTTTTCTTGCCGAGGGCTTGTGAAGCTGCAACAACCTTGCAAACAAGCAAGAGTTCGGATGCTGCCAATGGAGCCGTTTGGCCGGAAGTACAAGTTGACGACCGCTTATTCTGCCAGCCAACCTTTCAACCAAAGACAAAGCACTTGGGACCCATGAACGTTCTTCTTTTGGTGGCTTGAGCGTTTGAGTGATGAACTCATGAATGTAGTGCAGCTGTTGGAAGCCTTCTTCTACTCTCAGGATTTGAAACAATTGTGTTGGTGACGCACTTCCTTCCGAAAGGATAATGCTTCTGAATGTTGACCAGGTTGTTCAAACCACCGGTGCAGCTACTCTATGCACTTCTCAGACTCTTGTTTGCATTTGAAGTGGAGTTCTAGCCGCAAGGTATCATACAAATCGAAACATCTTTGGATTGTCTAGGTTTGCCTTGTGTGTGTGTGCGTGTGCGCATCAAGACTAGGGCACGTCATGGTCTGCGCATCGAGAAATGGCATGATATGAATCCTTGGCGACTGCAGGTGCCAATCCTTGGAGGCCAGTTTCCTTCCTGAGCTACTCGGCAGAACAAAGACAAATTGAAACTGACCCCATTCGCGGTCGGCAGCTTGCTGCGGTGCTGAGGATATTTCTTCACGTGCTGGGCTTTCTTCCCGTGCCTCAACTAAGACTTATGAAAGGGTACATACGAGTTGTTCTGAAATAAACGAGCTGTCAGGCAGAAACTACAGAGTTTGATCATTGTTGATACATCTGTTATAAGTGCATTTGCTCATATTTTCTCTGCCTGAAATTTGGACCAAGCCAAGGTGAAAGAAGTGATGAAGCAGAGGGTTCGGGCAGTGTCCAGCAATTTTGGCTGCCACAAGGCTGGTGGACGAAAGGATCAATCTTTGCATTCCGATGTCAACTGGCAACTCTTTTAAGATGGTGCAGGTCTGGCTAACTCACTTGTTCCGCTTGGTGGACATACACACACTTCAGCCGCTGAGTGATATTCCGTCGCATGGCTGAACGCAGAAGTTTGTGGTATTACAGAAGTAGTTCTTGGATGTTTTTGCCGTGTCAAATGCTTGCTGTTCGTGGTTGTCTTTCAATGCCACTCATTTTTTGCTACACACCACGGTCCCAGCTGGAGATCTTCGAAGGGATCTCCATATGAAGATCATTGTCGGGAAGGGAACAAATCGTGTTTGGCTTTCTGGGTTCCATTCCTGGCCCTTTCCGGTTTTTGCTCTTGTCCTGTTTACCTTTCTGGTATACTTATACAGTTCTCTTTCTTTTCTTTGTCTCGTTTGTTTGTTTCACCCCTTTTCATCCCTTTTCCAGATTTTCCAGCGCCTTCTCCTCTTTGACATCCTTTTTCCTGTCCGTTCCTTGCGCTTTTCAATTGCTCCGGCTATTGCACCGCAACTATACGCAACTTGCGATCCTGATATTGAGACAGTCTGAGCGCTCCAGCCATTGCCAGTTGACTGGGACTGCCAGCTATGCTACTACGGCGCGCTGCTTTGGATGCAATCTGCTGCTCCCAGCCGCCACCCGCAAACCCACTCCCAAACTTCAGTCGTAAACCCGATCCGTCATCACCTCCGAAACAGCCACAGCCACAGCCCCCGCACCAGCCACCGCCACAGCCAACGCCACAGCTACCGCCACAGCTACCGCCACAGCCAGCGCCACCGCGCCACAGCTGCCACACGCCGCCACACGCCGCCACAGCCGCTCCCACCCCACCACTACACCACCACTCCCCACACCCCACACCCCACACCCCACCACTCACCACCCACCACCACTACACCACTACACCGCTACACCACTACACCACTACACCACCACGCCGCCGCCACCACCACCGCCGCCACCACCGCCGGCACTGCCACCACCGCCGTCACGACTGCTATTGCAAGCCGTTTCGAAGCTTTGGAACTAAAGACGTGTGAGTGCAAGAATCTTGTCGTCTGAAATAATCTTGTCGTCTGAAATTGAGAACCTCAGTGAAATGAATGCCCAGGACGGTGCGAGAGTGGCATCCACTTGAAGAGTTCGCAGCTTTCCTTTGGGAGACGGAGAGCGAAACCGACCCATCACTGTCTATGAAAGATCGATTCCTATCAACACTGCGACGTCTTGCTGATTCTAGCTCAGAGGGCTTCCAAGGTGGGGGAAATTCCCGCTGTGCAGGCAATTGGAACCGTTTTGCAAGCAGCTACTGTACATATCAACTTGTGCTGTGATTAGATGACAAAGGCTTCCTGCATGCCAAAGGTTTCTAGCTTGAGTATTTTGGAATTGCATTTTGAGCCAAATGTTACAGTTTTCGGCAGAAAACAGGGAGGGCAGCACAACAGTTTCGCAGCAGTGAGCACGCCCCAGCCCAAATCATTTCAAAGAAGACGGCAACTTTGCCAAAAGTGTTCCAATGCAGGGATTGGAGTGCAGGACACTCTTGCCCTTTCCCGCACCTTGTTTGCCCCTGTGAGGCTGCGTTCAGCTCTTTCTTGGCCCCTCAAAGCGGGTCGTTGGAGTCAAGCACGAAAGTTTCGGTTTCATCGAGGCAAAGGCATTCGCTAGTTGCAGAAGAAACAGGCGGGTTGTGGCACACTTTGCAATCGGTGCGCTGTGTTGGCCAAAACTATGCCCGGCCCAAGTTCCAGATGGTTTCTTGTCGTTTCCCCCTAATACATCAGCCAAATTTGAGGAGTTTCAGGGCCACGTCGCGACAAAAACACAGCTGACTGATTTGTGCTGTCACCCGCAGCGGAAGAGGAGAATGGGATGGTTCTCCAATGAATCTTGCCGCATGGCCTGGAATTTCATATACGCTGATTTCCACGGTGAAACAACAGAGACTTAACATTTCCTTGTCAATGGTGAATGCTGAATGATGATGAATGCCTCAGAAGCTGGCAAACAACAGAGACAGAGGCCAGAAAAGCTGAAGGTAGCTGAAAGGCGTTTATCAAGGGTCCAAAAGCATGTGCATGAAGCATCCTGAAGCCGAGTTTGTTTCATGTTGGCATGTTTTTCAAGTCACACCAAAAGGACCAGTTGTCACCATGTTCGTTCAACAGGATCAGTTCCATGCATTTCTGAGGATTGATGTGATGTGACGTAACTTGGAGGCCCACTGAGGTGTACATAGATTTTGGTAGACCTGCAAGACGCTGAAAGCGATGATGTCTACTCGACAATGACGGGCCTAAAATGAAAGCACATTCCTGGACACGGTTCTGAAATCCTGTAAAATCTCAAGCTTGCACAACCGGTTCAAACAAAGAATTATATATCAGAATCGCAAATCAGTCATCCAGCTCTCTATTGATCAGAGCTTGCTTGACCCGGCTTGTTCAAGCAACGCTGTGAACTTGGCAAATGACCATGACATGATGCAGGTATACATGCTGACATATGCTGACATATGCTGACATATGCTGACATATGCTGACTATAGTTTATAGTTTTATTTACATTACCAAAAAACGACCATTAAGAACAAAAAAACACATTCTGAAACTAAAGTTAACTACAGCAGATACAAATTGTTCTGAGTCTAAGTCAAGATTTAGGTCTTTTTTTTTTCGCATGCCATGTTCCTGTTTGTGCCAATGCCTTGCCAGCACTGGTTGAGGGACGGAGCCTTGTTGGATTTGGGCAAACATTACATGGACTTCAATTGTAACCTGGATCTTTTGAAGCTCGCTAGTTTCTGCTCGAGTAATTAAATTTCGGATCTTTCGGTTTTGGTTCGTTTCAGTGATTTGTGCTCGAGGTTTTCTAGCAGTCCCAGGGTTCCGAACGACAACATTTTCAATGCGTGCTCGTTTGCCCGAAATTGTGCTCGTTTGTGCAAACTCGCGCTCGTTGTGTGCCCTACTTTTGCCCAAATCAGAGAAAACCAAAGTGCATTTGTCAAAGTATGATGTTTGGTTTAGCGGAAAAGGCACGCGAAACATTTCGACCCCCCTAACAAGAACAAATTACTGCTCGTTGAAAGATCTAGGAAGGTTTGCTATTATCATGATAGGTGAATATATGTGATATGACAAATTCCCAACAGAGCAGGATTGCGATAGTTCTCCTGTGGTCCTGTCGATTTGTCAAGCGTCTCCAGTAGAAACATCAAGTCAGAAAATTGTGCTGCTAGCCTAAAAGTCTCTCCGACTTGCGAAGACAATGCTCATGGTGTTTGCGTGTATGTACGCAGGTGTAGTGTGCGTATCGCTTTCATGAAGGAGTGGCGAAGCACTACAGGGTCCTCTTGCGGACTGGGGTCTGTTTTTGCTTCTGGTGGTGGGATGCCGAGGAGGTTGTGGTGCAGAGTTCAGCAATTGCATGTCCTTCGTGTGGCTCTTGGGGTTTGACCCGAGGGTGTCTCTTGGAGGCTGCAGGATGTTTGAGTCCTGTGCACGCGTGAAGGCATGGAGTTGTCGAACGATGCATCATGATTCTCAAGTGGCAGCGGAGGTTTCCAGGCGATGTTCGTTTCTGCTTTGTCGCGTAAAAAGCCTTTGTTGTCTCCCACTTGGTGTTCGGCTTCAGGACTCGGTCGTTCTCTCGCGTTTGTTTCCTGGATTTGACCCCTTTGTTCTGCTCCTTGCATCACTGTGAAATGAAAAACAGCTCATGTTTACAAGGTTGGGTCAATGCAGGCATGTTCGTTTGCATTTGCAACCTCCGGTGTACAAATCGACTTTTCTGAGAAGAACAACATGTTAGTTTGGAGGAAGTGCATCGTTTGCGCTACCACATTGTTATTGGAGATGATTCCAATACACAATTGGGAATTGGAACGAGGGGTGTTTCGTTGCAAGATGTACTGTAGCAGGATTTGCAGGCTCATTCGATTTGCGGCCAATGATGATGAGCATCACAACGGTGAAGAAGGCACTTGGACTACGCTTGAAAGCAGCATTGTTGGTCGTCCAAGAATAGATTTCATTCTTTGCAGTCTTTGTTCTCATGTCGTTTCTGCACATGCTTCTTCATTCTTGGGCATGGGTTCGGATCATTCGGGCAGTCACAACTTGCTTCAACTTGGAGCAGCTGAAGGCACGGAACCGAAAACACTTCTAAACAAAACGGCGTAGACAATTTTTGGAGGATAACTGCAGTTCATCTCCAACAAGTGGCTTGCAAAAGCTAGACTGGTTTTCTGTAATGCCGAGGATTGTCCATCAAGAGATGAATAATTTCCTCAAGGGGTGGGTATACGATTATGCATGTTTGAGTTTTAGAATCATGATCCAGCCCCTCAATATATCCCGGAATAATTAGGTCCACTATAAAACCTGCATGCATGCACTGTCCATGTCTTGGCACCACCACAACCGCACATGAGATTCGTAAAAACCGCGTTTGGCTTAAGACTGCTTTTGCCGTTTTGGTGCAGGAGGGAAGGGGTATTGGTGCACGGCTGGCGCACGGCAAGAGAAAATAGGGGCAAAGCTGGGTCTGAAACGATCCATGCATCCAGGCGCGATCCAATCGGGATCAGGCCAAATCCAGTCAGGATCCAGTCGGCACCAATTTTGCATTTGGCACCACTTTTGGCCAGTCGTCGGGATCCAGTCGGGATCCATTCGGGCATCAATTTTGCAGTTTTTTTGGCACCACTTTTTGACTTGTCGGGAAAGCAGCTGAAAAAACACCCGCAAACGTGGCAAAATGTTAGAAACATGTTGCTTTTTTTTGAATTTGGTTGCCTCCCGACAAGTGCCGGACAATGCAAAATTGATGCCCGACTGGATCCCGACTGGATCCCGACTGGATCTACTTTTGGTGCGAAAAAATGCAAAAAACTGGTGTACAACTGCGTCCCGACGTCCAAACAGCACAAACATAGCAGGATTCAACCAATCGGACACGCTTTTCCCGGAAAATCCACTGCCTTCATCAAAAGGCAGATCGAACAACTACAAAACGTGTATGCACGCACTATCCATGTCTTGGCAAAACAATATGTGGCCTAAGACTCGTTGGGACGGTCTTTGCATTGCAGATGAATTTGCACATGGACAATCATGTGGCATTGGTGGTTTCGTGGCTTTTTCCACCAATCCTTGCGTTTGTATTCTTCAGACTTCGCTCAACTTAAGATCCCGATGCAGGATGATCTTCAAAAAGATATTTCAAGTTTTGAAACTCTTGCGCAGATTGCCTTGGTGTTCGTTGTGATCAGACACCTCCCAAGTTGTCGAATGACACTCCGAATTTCTACTCTTTCCGAGAATACGGCAGCTGAATCACAAACTCTTCAGCGCTCAAATGCTACTGGCATTGTTTTTGGAAAGACTTTCAATCCTGATTTCATCTTCAACGGTCGAAGTTGATGTGAGCCACATTGCAGGCAAATCCAGCGACGTCGCTGATGCTCTCAGTCAATGGGATCATAAAGGCGATCCACCGTGCAATTGTTTGCTTGCAGACCGTTTTCCACTTACTTCGCAAGCCTTGTGGGCACCTTCACCATCAGCGCAACTTTGTCCAGCCATGTCCAGCCGATGCATGGATCCCCTGTTCCATTCCGTAGATTCCGTTGTGACCCTTGAGTGCATTTGCTGGGTAAGTCCACTTGATATTGGGGGTGGTTTGGCGTACTTATCCCCCTTTCCTATTTCATCTGATCAATAGTTATTGAAGGGGGCGTGGCATTCCATTGATCAGATTGAAAACCAATTTGATCGAACTTGGGTCAATTAATCCAACAATGCAAAAAAGGAACAAAATCGGAACACGTTGATATATGGTAGGGTGGTTTGACTTGCGTACTTATGGTACCCCCGATTTGGAAGAAACGGCCTTCAGTGTGATAGTAATCATGGGGGGCGGGCATTCCAGATCAGGAAAACCTTTGATCGAACTTGGGTCAATTAATCCAACAATGCAAAAAAGGAACAAAATGTATAAAGTGCGGAACTTAAATGTGAGAGGGTTGAAGTTGTGATGAAAAGTTTTGTAAAATGTTTATGCGTTTGTTTAAGAACGTTTGTAGATATGTATGTAGGTACATTGCTTGGTTCGTTCTATAATATCGACTTGTATGTGAGGTTGTGCTTATGTAATGAATGTCCACCTTGAACAGCACATGGTACTGGAATTGCCGTTTCATGGATGTTCGATTCGTGGAAGAAACGGCCTTCAGTGTGACTAATCATGGCCTGACTGCTGGGTCATTCCAGCGGGAACTCTCTGGCGTAGTGCCTGGAGAAGGACAAACAAGTTCTCATCCATATCCAGGTCCTGAACAGGTTCTTGCTAGTCGAGGTGGTTGAAGTTGAAGTCTTCAAGTTTGTCTCTGCCTCGTGGAAACTTTGTTTAAACGCAATGTTTTCAGTCAGCCGATTTCCCAGATGCTGTCGCTGCGCGCGCGGGACACCCAGCTGCAAGATGCAGCCAAGGTAAACACTTTGCATGATCGCCATGTGACGGACCCACTTGAATCTCCAAGCGCCTTTTTTTAAATCGACGCAGTCTCTTGTGGGCGGCTCCGCAGCGCGTGTCGCTGAGCCCCGCAAGCGGCCCCAGGTCGCTTGACAGCTGCCGCAATCAAGCTCCACTAGCTTCTGCAAGCGATGCCGCTTCTGTACGTAGAAACACTTCAGCCAGCAGGTGGCTGAGCTCTTGATGGAAGTCTGTACCAAAGAGTGGTGCGACAGATATTGCTCAGTATATGATGCAAAATACCTAAAAAGACACTTGACCCTGTGAAAGGCACTGTGCCTCCCAGAGGCGCCAATTCAGGAAGTTGATCGAGCCGTCCAGGCACTGGCCACCATGGCTGAGGCGGAGGCCACCAGGTCTGTGAAATACTCGGCGCGCATTTTTTCTTGATCACTATGATCAAAGTCACGGGCCCTCAGATTTTGACCGGGGGCAGGTCGTGGGTCCAATGTCCAGGTCACCGTTCGACTCTTTGAGCTGGATGTGTAGCGCAACCCAATCAGGAACCTCCACGGCCCTTTTTCTGCCAGATCCCGTATGGATACGTTGATAGAACTTGAAAGCGCAAAGCTTGATGGAGCGGTGGTCATCGCATGGGGCGTCTCCGTCAGCATTGGGAGGCAGGGGCCTTCTAGACGATGTAGCCCACGCATTGTTGGTTGATATCATTGTCCCCATCATCCGATTCCGGAACAAACCTGCTGAACTCCTGGATGGGCTTGGCGGCTTTGGCTTCCTCGAGGCTGGTACCTTGGTGCTGCCTCCAACCGTTGATGGCAAACGCTTGCTGAAGTTCATGATTACCAGTCGTGGATTTTGCACATTGTCCCAAAAGAAGCCAAACTGCACAACTATGAGTGCCTGGCGAAGATAAATACCAAGGAACACATGGCAGCCAGAGTCCAACAACAAGCTCAGAGCCCACTTTAAAAGGCACATTGGTTGGAAACATGGCACGTAATAACATGGCGGCAAGACGGCAGGCATGCTGATCCAACCTGACAGCTCACAGTTTATACGTCACATAAAGCATGGCAGCCGTATGGCAATGGCAAGCATGCCGGTCCAACCCGACGGCCTACTGCTTGAAACATGCCACGCAAACATGGCGGCACCATGGCAAACATGCCAATCAACTTGACAACTCAAAGTGTGAAACATGCCGTGTTGCCATTTACCATGGCGGAGCTGCAGCAAACACGCCGGTCCAACCTGACGGCCCGCAGTTTGAAACATGCCACATCTAGCAGCCCCCTGTTTGAACCATGTCACGCGAACATGGCGGCAAATAGGGCTTTCCAGCCGATCCAACCTGACATGACAGCTCATTTCGAAACATGCCCAGCAAAAAATGGCGACCTGAGAAGGTTTCATCCAGCACCTGGTGCTCCAGGATGCTCAGAATGGAAAAGGAAAAGGAAATCGAGGCCAACCGCTCCCAATTGGCTGCAATCACCGGAGCAGGAAGTCTTTTGTCCTCTGCCCTGGGCCCTGCTGATGAATTCGAAGGACTCCACCAACGCTGCATCCCAGGATGATCAGTGACTGCAGATTTCGCTGCAAGCATAGGGGAGTCAGCCGACATGACTGGATCGCTGAAAGCAAAAAGGGGCACTTTTCAATCACAGGATCTCTGAAGACAAAGGAGGGACTTGGGCCAAATGTCAGAGCCAAAATGTCCGGTGGACATTTTGGTTTAAGAGTCGACACAGGCGAATTGCAACCGTAAGCTCAATGCAAGAAACATTTCTGCATGAGGGATGCCTTGAGGGTATACCCCTGTCTCATAATACAAGGCGGTGGCGGAAGTTTCAAAAATATGAAACCTATAGGAGAGATTGGCTGTTGTGAATCAGGGATGGCAGAGCGAATCCACTGATGGACCAAAAGGTGCTTGAGGTCTCTTCTCTTTCTCTCTCTTTCTCTGAGTATCTACTTACCTACCAGCCTATCTTCTATGTATCTATCTATCTATCGATCTATCTATCTCTCTCTTTCTCTCTTTCATCTCATTACCTATCTACCTATCTACCTATCTACCTATCTACCTATCTACCTATCTATCTATCTACCTATCTACCTATCTACCTATGTACCTATCTATCTATCTATCCATCCATCCATCCATCTATCTATCTATCTATCTATCTCTCTCTCTCTCTTTCATCTGTCTACCTGTCTAGCTGTCTACCTGTCTGTCTATCTATCTGTATATCTGTCTACCTGTCTATCTGTGGTGCAGCGTCATTCAGTGTAATGTAGTGTAGTGTAATGTAGTGTAGTGTAGTGGAGTCTAGTAGAATGTAGTGTAGTGTAGTGTAATGTAGTGTAGTGTAGTGTAATTTCGTGTAGTGGAGTGTATTGTAGTGGAGTGTAGTTGTGTAGTTGTGTAGTTGTAGTTGTAGTTGTAGTGTAGTGGAGTGTAGTGTAGCGTAATGTAGTGAAGTGTAGTGGAAGGTCGTGTAGTGTAATGTAGTGTAGTGTAGTGGGGTGTAGTGTAGTGTAATGTAGTGTAGTGTAGTGTAATGTAGTGTAGTGGAGTGTAGTGGAGTGTAGTTGTGTAGTCGTAGTTGTAGTTGTAGTGTAGTGGAGTGTAGTGTAATGTAGTGAAGTGTAGTGGAAGGTAGTGCAGTGTAGTGTAATGTAGTGTAGTGTAGTGGAGTGTAGTGTAGTGTAATCTAGTGTAGTGTAGTGTAATTTAGTGTAGTGGAGTGTAGTGGAGTTGCAGTTGTGTAGTTGTAGTTGTAGTGTTGTGTAATGTAGTGTAGTGGAGCGTAGTGTAGTGAAGTGTTGTATAGTGTAATGTAGTGTAGTGTAAGCGAAGCGACATCTGAACCTCCAAAAGTGGTCCGAACCCCTGGTGTTTTTAACATTTTGACTTCGAAATGTGCTTCGCGCCACGACGGCGTGCACTTTTTCGACATCTGAACTTCCAAAAGTGGTCCGACAATGTTTTTAACATTTTGACTTCGAAATGTGCTTCGCGCCACAACGGCGTGCACTTTTTCGACATCGCAACTTCCAAAAGTGGTCCGAGAATGGTGTGTTTTGTACATTTTGACTTGGAAATGTGCTTCGCGCCACAACGGCGTGCACTTTTTCGACATCGCAACTTCCAACAGTGGTCCGAGCATGTGGTGTTTTGTACATTTTGACTTCGAAATGTGCTTCGCGCCACAACGGCGTGCACTTTTTCAACATCTCAACTTCCAAAAGTGGTCCGAGAATGGTGTGTTTTGTACATTTTGACTTCGAAATGTGCTTCGCGCCACAACTGCGTGCACTTTTTTGACATCTCAACTTCCAAAAGTGGTCCGACAATGGTGTGTTTGTACATTTTGACTTCGAAACGTGCTTCGCGCCACAACGGCATGCACTTTTCCAACATCTCAACTTCCAAAAGTGGTCCGAGAATGGTGTGTTTTGTACATTTTGACTTTGAAATGTGCTTCGGGCCACAACGGCGTGCACTTTTTCGACATCGCAACTTCCAAAAGTGGTCCGAGAATGGTGTGTTTTGTACATTTTCACTTGGAAATGTGCTTCGCGCCACAACGGCGTGCACTTTTTCATCTCTCCTCTGGCCAGCTGGCTCTGCACCCACCGCTTTAGCGAGCCTACTTTTCGACCATCCGGAGCCACAAATCGTTGGAAAAACACAGTGTTTCGCGACTTTCCTACCTTTTCGCGCATCTGTATCTTCTGTCTTCTTACTCTTTCTCTTCTACTCTTCTTTCTTCTAATCTTTCTCTTCTCTATGCCTCTTCCCTGCTCTGCTTTTCATCTCTCCATATTGTCGGAAGTTTGACTTCTAAACTTCCTTCGATTATTCTGGCATTACTTGATTTAAAAAAAACATATTCCAAGAGCTCAATGAGAATATATGGGATTTTGGAATAATATTTGACAAAATGATGCCCCTATAGTATTTTCTAGCAAGACTAAGCAATCGTAAGCAGCAGTGGGCAAACGGCCAAAAAAGGTCTCCGTCCTTGCAGAGTTGGGGCTCAAATTTAAACATAATCAGATAGAACCAGGAAGCGTCAGCATAATCGTTTCTGGGCTAGTTTGGTGGTTGTGGCTCTCCCAAGTGGGAGGGAAAATGTTTGGTTTTCACTGGTTTCTGCGTTTTTTTTACAAATTTCTGGGCTAGTTTTGTGATTGTAGCAGCTGCCCACTTTCGTTTTTGAAGCCTGCCAGCCATCTCCAGTAGCCCTAGATTAACTTTACCCCTAGAAAGCCCACAAAATGGCACTCAACCTTGCCCTCTCCTGGAAGTTGTCCGAACCTTGCGTACTTCCCCCTATTTCTTCCATATTCCCTTCACTGCAATCCAAAGAATTCTCTTTGGCCATAGTGGGAATGAGTGGGAAAGGGACATGTTTGCTTTTCATTGGTTCCTGATAATTCTTGCCAGTTTCTGGGCTAGTTTGGTGATTGTGGCGGCTGCCCCCTTTGGTTTTTGAGGGGGGCCAGGCATCTCCAATGCCCCTAGAATAATTGTTCCCCTCGGGGAAGCCCACAAAATGGCAAGCAATTGCCCAAACTGCATGATGCCTCAAACAGCTGCAATTGGCAGTTCCTGAAAAAGGCTTTCAAGCAAACACCGCCAAGCTAGGAATGGCTTTTGGAAGGGCCAGGTCAGGTATAGGAACGTTTAGGCTGCTTCGAGATGTTCTAAGATGTTTTAAGTTGATATAAAATTGTTCCAATTTGATCTGCCTTTTGATGAAGGCAGTGGCCTTTTCAGGGAAGAGCATGTCTGATTGATTAAATGCTGCTTTGTCTGCGCTTTTTTGACTGTCCATCTGGTTTTGAGGTAGGTCGAGCTGCCTTTATTCGCTGTCAGTAGCAGCTCACACAGTCTCATGCCCAGTTCGGGTTTTGCCATTGCATGAACAGTGCATGCATACAGGTATGATAGTAGTTTTGATCTGCCTTTTTGATGATGGCGCTGGAAGTTCATGGAAGAGCATGTCTGATTGACTACAGTAAATGCTGCTTTGTCTGTGCTGTTTTGAGTGTCTATCTGGTTTTGAGAAGGGTCGAGCCGCTTTTGTCTGTATTTCAGTGATGCCTCCATAGCTCGCACAACGTAATCTAATGCCCTCCTAATGAGGTTTTGCCAAGACCTGGACGGTGCATGCACACAGGTTTTACGATGGTTTGATCTGCTTTTTGATGAAGGCAGTGGCACTCCAGGGAAAAGCGTGTCCGATTGGTTCAATGCTGCGGTGTCTTTGCTGTTTGGACTGTTCATCTGGTTTTCTGAAGTAGGTCGGGCTGTCTCTGTTCGTGCTTCATTGATGCTGTCCATAGCTCGCGCAACGTAAGCCAATGCAGAGTTGTGGTTTTGCCAAGACATGGACAGTGCATGCAAACAGGTTTTAAAGTGGTTTGATCGGCCTTCTCATGAAGGCAGTTCCATTCCAGGGAAAAGTGTGTCCGATTGATGAAATCCTGCGATGTTTGTGCTGTTTGGATTGCCCATCTGGTAATCTGAGGTAGGGCTGGCTGCCTTTGTTGGTACTTCAGTGTTGCTGTCCATAGCTCACGTAGCGTAAATGCAGAGTTGAGGTTAGTGCATGCATACAGGTTTTATAGTGGTTTGATCTGCCTTCTGATGAAGGCAGTGGCATTCGAGGGAAAAGTGTGTCCGATTGATGAAATCCTGCGATGTTTGTGCTGTTTGGATTGCCCATGTGGTAATCTGAGGTAGGGCTGGCTGCCTTTGTTGGTACTTCATTGTTGCCGTCCATAGCTCACGCAACGCAATCTGATGCAGAGTTGTGGTTTCGCCAAGACATGGACAATGATGCATACAGGTTTTATAGTGGTTTGATCTGCCTTCTGATGAGGGCAGTGGCATTTCAGGCAAGATCATGTCCGATTGGCTATATCCTGCCATGTCTGTGCTGGTTCGATTGCCGATCTGGTTATCTGCGGGGGGGGGCGGGCTGTCTTTGTTCGTACTTCATTGATGCTGTCTACATTTTTTGATGAAAGCAGTGGCATTCCAGGGCAAATGGTGCCCGATTGATGAAATCCTGCTATGTTTGTGCTGTTTGGATTTTCCATCTGGCTTTCTGAGGTTGTTCGGGCCGTCATTGATCGTACTTCATTGATGCTGTCCATAGCTCACGTAACGTAATGTAATCTAATGCACAGTTCTGATTCTTCCACGACATGGACAGTGCATGCATGCATGCAGGTTTTATAGCGGTTTGATCTGCCTTCTGATGAAGGCAGTGGCATTTCAGGGAAAAGCCTGTCCAATTGGTTGAATGCTGCTATTTCTGTGCTGTTTGGATTGCCCATCTGGTTACCTGATGTAGGGCTGGCATTTCATTGTTGCTGTCCGTAGCTCACGCATAGTGGTATGATCTGCCTTCTGATGAAGGCAGTGGCATTTCAGGGAAAAGCGTGTCCGATTCGTTGAATGTATGCCTGTGCTATTTAGATTGTTCATCTGGTTATCTGAGGTAGGTCGGGCTGCAGTTGTTGGTACTTCATTGTTGCTGTCCATAGCTCACGTAACGTAATCTAATGCGGAGTTGTGGTTTTGCCACGACATGGACAATGCATACATACAGTTTTATATAGTGGTTTGATCTGCCTTCTGATGAAGGCAGTGGCATTCCAGGGAAAAATTTGTCCGATTGATGAAATCCTGCGATGTTTGTGCTGTTTGGATTGCCCATGTGGTAATCTGAGGTAGGGCTGGCTGCCTTTGTTGGTACTTCATTGTTGCTGTCCATAGCTCACGTAGCGTTTATTGCAGAGTTTCGTTTTTGCCAAGACATGGACAGCGCATGCATACAGGTTTTATAGTGGTTTGATCTGCCTTCTGATGAAGGCAGTGGCATTCGAGGGAAAAGTGTGTCCGATTGATGAAATCCTGCGATGTTTGTGCTGTTTGGATTGCCCATCTGGTAATCTGAGGTAGGGCTGGCTGCCTTTGTTGGTACTTCATTGTTGCTGTCCATAGCTCACGTAACGTACATGCAGAGTTGTGGTTTTGCCAAGACATGGACAGTGCATGCATACAGGTTTTATAGTGGTTTGATCTGCCTTCTGATGAAGGCAGTGGCATTCGAGGGAAAAGTGTGTCCGATTGATGAAATCCTGCGATGTTTGTGCTGTTTGGATTGCCCATCTGGTAATCTGAGGTAGGGCTGGCTGCCTTTGTTGGTACTTCATTGTTGCTGTCCATAGCTCACGTAACGTAAATGCAGAGTTGTGGTTTTGCCAAGACATGGACAGTGCATGCATACAGGTTTTATAGTGGTTTGATCTGCCTTCTGATGAAGGCAGTGGCATTCCAGGGAAAAGTGTGTCCAATTGATGAAATCCTGCTATGTTTGTGATTGCCTAATGGTTATCTGAGGAAAGGCTGGCTGCCTTTGTTGGTACTTCATTGTTGCTGTCCAAAGCCCACGTAACGTAATCCAATGCAGAGTTGTGGTTTTGCCAAGACATGGACAGCGCATGCATACAGGTTTTATAGTGGTTTGATCTGCCTTCTGACGAAGCCAGTGGCATTCGAGGGAAAAGTGTGTCCGATTGATGAAATCCTGCGATGTTTGTGCTGTTTGGATTGCCCATGTGGTAATCTGAGGTAGGGCTGGCTGCCTTTGTTGGTACTTCATTGTTGCCGTCCATAGCTCACGTAGCGTAAATGCAGAGTTGTGGTTTTGCCAAGACATGGACAGCGCATGCATACAGGTTTTATAGTGGTTTGATCTGCCTTCTGATGAAGGCAGTGGCATTCGAGGGAAAAGTGTGTCCGATTGATGAAATCCTGCGATGTTTGTGCTGTTTGGATTGCCCATGTGGTAATCTGAGGTAGGGCTGGCTGCCTTTGTTGGTACTTCATTGTTGCCGTCCATAGCTCACGTAGCGTAAATGCAGAGTTGTGGTTTTGCCAAGACATGGACAGCGCATGCATACAGGTTTTATAGTGGTTTGATCTGCCTTCTGATGAGGGCAGTGGCATTCGAGGGAAAAATTGTCCGATTGATGAAATCCTGCGATGTTTGTGCTGTTTGGATTGCCCATGTGGTAATCTGAGGTAGGGCTGGCTGCCTTTGTTGGTACTTCATTGTTGCTGTCCATAGCTCACGTAGCGTTTATTGCAGAGTTGTGGTTTTGCCAAGACATGGACAGTGCATGCATACAGGTTTTATAGTGGTTTGATCTGCCTTCTGATGAAGGCAGTGGCATTCGAGGGAAAAGTGTGTCCGATTGATGAAATCCTGCGATGTTTGTGCTGTTTGGATTGCCCATCTGGTAATCTGAGGTAGGGCAACCTGCCTTTGTTGGTACTTCATTGTTGCTGTCCATAGCTCACGTAACGTAAATGCAGAGTTGTGGTTTTGCCAAGACATGGACAGTGCATGCATACAGGTTTTATAGTGGTTTGATCTGCCTTCTGATGAAGGCAGTGGCATTCGAGGGAAAAGTGTGTCCGATTGATGAAATCCTGCGATGTTTGTGCTGTTTGGATTGCCCATGTGGTAATCTGAGGTAGGGCTGGCTGCCTTTGTTGGTACTTCATTGTTGCTGTCCATAGCTCACGTAACGTAAATGCAGAGTTGTGGTTTTGCCAAGACATGGACAGTGCATGCATACAGGTTTTATAGTGGTTTGATCTGCCTTCTGATGAAGGCAGTGGCATTCGAGGGAAAAGTGTGTCCGATTGATGAAATCCTGCGATGTTTCTGTAGCTGTTTTGGTACTTCATTGTTGCTGTCCATAGCTCACGTAACGTAATCTGAGTTGTAGACATGGACTGCAGCTGCCTTCTGATTGGCATAGGGAAAAATTTGTCCGATTGATGAAATCCTGCGATGTTTGTGCTGTTTGGATTGCCCATGTGGTAATCTGAGGTAGGGCTGGCTGCCTTTGTTGGTACTTCATTGTTGCTCCATAGCTCACGTAGCGTAAATGCAGAGTTGTGGTTTTGCCAAGACATGGACAGTGCATGCATACAGGTTTTATAGTGGTTTGATCTGCCTTCTGATGAAGGCAGTGGCATTCGAGGGAAAAGTGTGTCCGATTGATGAAATCCTGCGATGTTTGTGCTGTTTGGATTGCCCATCTGGTAATCTGAGGTAGGGCAACCTGCCTTTGTTGGTACTTCATTGTTGCTGTCCATAGCTCACGTAACGTAAATGCAGAGTTGTGGTTTTGCCAAGACATGGACAGCGCATGCATACAGGTTTTATAGTGGTTTGAACTGCCTTCTGATGAGGGCAGTGGCATTCGAGGGAAAAATTTGTCCGATTGATGAAATCCTGCGATGTTTGTGCTGTTTGGATTGCCCATGTGGTAATCTGAGGTAGGGCTGGCTGCCTTTGTTGGTACTTCATTGTTGCCGTCCATAGCTCACGTAGCGTAAATGCAGAGTTGTGGTTTGCCAAGACATGGACAGCGCATGCATACAGGTTTTATAGTGGTTTGATCTGCCTTCTGATGAAGGCAGTGGCATTCGAGGGAAAAGTGTGTCCGATTGATGAAATCCTGCGATGTTTGTGCTGTTTGGATTGCCCATGTGGTAATCTGAGGTAGGGCTGGCTGCCTTTGTTGGTACTTCATTGTTGCCGTCCATAGCTCACGTAGCGTAAATGCAGAGTTGTGGTTTTGCCAAGACATGGACAGCGCATGCATACAGGTTTTATAGTGGTTTGATCTGCCTTCTGATGAAGGCAGTGGCATTCGAGGGAAAAATTGTCCGATTGATGAAATCCTGCTGTTTGTGCTGTTTGTTTGGGTAATCTGAGGTAGGGCTGGCTGCCTTTGTTGGTACTTCATTGTTGCCGTCCATAGCTCACGTAGCGTAAATGCAGAGTTGTGGTTTTGCCAAGACATGGACAGCGCATGCATACAGGTTTTATAGTGGTTTGATCTGCCTTCGATGAAGGCAGTGGCATTCGAGGGAAAAGTGTCCGATTGATGAAATCCTGCGATGTTTGTGCTGTTTGGATTGCCCATGTGGTAATCTGAGGTAGGGCTGGCTGCCTTTGTTGGTACTTCATTGTTGCTGTCCATAGCTCACGTAACGTAATGCAGAGTTGTGGTTTTGCCAAGACATGGACAGCGCATGCATACAGGTTTTATAGTGGTTTGATCTGCCTTCTGATGAAGGCAGTGGCATTCGAGGGAAAAGTGTGTCCGATTGATGAAATCCTGCGATGTTTGTGCTGTTTGGATTGCCCATCTGGTAATCTGAGGTAGGGCAACCTGCCTTTGTTGGTACTTCATTGTTGCTGTCCATAGCTCACGTAACGTAAATGCAGAGTTGTGGTTTTGCCAAGACATGGACAGCGCATGCATACAGGTTTTATAGTGGTTTGAACTGCCTTCTGATGAGGGCAGTGGCATTCGAGGGAAAAATTTGTCCGATTGATGAAATCCTGCGATGTTTGTGCTGTTTGGATTGCCCATGTGGTAATCTGAGGTAGGGCTGGCTGCCTTTGTTGGTACTTCATTGTTGCCGTCCATAGCTCACGTAGCGTAAATGCAGAGTTGTGGTTTGCCAAGACATGGACAGCGCATGCATACAGGTTTTATAGTGGTTTGATCTGCCTTCTGATGAGGGCAGTGGCATTCGAGGGAAAAATTTGTCCGATTGATGAAATCCTGCGATGTTTGTGCTGTTTGGATTGCCCATGTGGTAATCTGAGGTAGGGCTGGCTGCCTTTGTTGGTACTTCATTGTTGCCGTCCATAGCTCACGTAGCGTAAATGCAGAGTTGTGGTTTTGCCAAGACATGGACAGTGCATGCATACAGGTTTTATAGTGGTTTGATCTGCCTTCTGATGAAGGCAGTGGCATTCGAGGGAAAAAATTGTCCGATTGATGAAATCCTGCGATGTTTGTGCTGTTTGGATTGCCCATGTGGTAATCTGAGGTAGGGCTGGCTGCCTTTGTTGGTACTTCATTGTTGCCGTCCATAGCTCACGTAGCGTAAATGCAGAGTTGTGGTTTTGCCAAGACATGGACAGCGCATGCATACAGGTTTTATAGTGGTTTGATCTGCCTTCTGATGAAGGCAGTGGCATTCGAGGGAAAAGTGTGTCCGATTGATGAAATCCTGCGATGTTTGTGCTGTTTGGATTGGCCATCTGGTAATCTGAGGTAGGGCTGGCTGCCTTTGCTGGTACTTCATTGTTGCTGTCCATAGCTCACGTAACGTAATCTAATGCAGAGTTGTGGTTTAGCCAAGACATGGACAATCTACGCATACAGGTTTTATATTTTATATGGTTGTTTTCTTTTTGTTGTCTCACGTGACAATATGGACAGATGAAAAGCAGAGCAGGGAAGAGGCAGAGAGAAGAGAAAGATTAGAAAAAAGAAGAGTAGAAGAGAAAGAGTAAGAAGAAAGAAGATGCAGATGCGCGAAAAGGTAGGAAAGTCGCGAAACACTGTGTTTTTCCAATGATTTGGGGCTCCGGAGGGTCGAGAAGTAGGCTCGCTAAAGCGGCGGGTGCGGAGCTAGCTGGCCAGAGGAGAGATGAAAAATTGCACGCCGTTGTGGCGCGAAGCACATTTGCAAGTCAAAATGTAGAAAACGCACCATTGTCGGACCACTTTTGGAAGTTGCGATGTCGAAAAAGTGCACGCCGTTGTGGCGCGAAGCACACTTCGAAGTCAAAATGTACAAAGCACCTAGCTCACATAACGTAATCTAATGCAGAGTTGTGGTTTAGCCAAGACATGGACAATCTACGCATACAGGTTTTATATTTTATATGATTGTTTTCTTTTTGTTGTTCCATGTGACAGGTATGGGCCTCCAAGAATCGAAGTAGCTAGTCGTGTTGAGCACACATGCATCGTGTCTAGTGATTTTTAGTTTCGAAACCATTCCCATTGGAATTCTTGATTTTTGACAGCAAGCCTCCAACACTGGTTGTTTTACCCAAAATGACAGCTAGTTTCAGCTACCTGAAATTGTTTCTGCTTTAGCGCGGTCGATTGCGGGCAGAAACCGCTGATTGCGTGATAGATTCAGGTTTCTTATACCCGCCCCCTCCATTCGGTTGTGAGGATGATTTCGACAAGATGTAGATGACGCAAGTTGCGTAAGTCCGAAAATAGTCCATCAAGACGTTATTCACGTCGCTTCGCGACGGCAACCGCCCGCACCGCATCGTTGGGCAGCCGCTCGTAACTGCCAATGATGTCGGCCATTGAGACCAAAAACATCCGAAAGTACTGATTGTCGGAAAAAAAAAGAATTTGATAGCCATGTATAGCGGACCAACGCAGTTCAAAAAATAACGAAAAACATGAAAAAAACGGCGAAATTGCTGTTATTTACAGCGTTTTTGCGCGGTGAGAAGCAGAAACCACTGCAAATACCATGTTTTTTGAGGGTCAGGTGGCCAAAAACACTGTAATTTACAGTGTTTTTTTAACCAACGTCAAAAAACACTGGTATTTACGATGTTTTCATTCACACCGTAACATAAAACAGCGTAATTTACGAAGTTTTTGGAAGTTTTGAAGCTAGCCGTCAAGCATGCAGAAAACAGAAAAACACTGTAAAAACCAGTGTTTCTGCTATCACAAAACGACGAAAATCAGTCCGAAAACGGGTCCAAAAACTCAAAAATCCGCCTCCGGGCCCGGCCATCTGCGGAACCGCAAAAAAAGATGTTGCAAACCAAAAAATTGAGGTCAAAAAGTTGAAAAACACGGTTTTTTTCACTTTTCGCTTGCCGATTTTGGACGGGCGCGTTCACGAACAGGTGTCTTTCGTACTGTTTTTTACAGTGTTTTTTGAAGGCGAGCGTCACGACCTATCAAAAACAGGAGGTTTTGGCCGAAAAATGGGACCCCCCCCCCAGGTAAACCTGTAACCTTTTACGAGTGCCATCCGGAAGATCACGCCCCAGCACCTTCGGTGCGGGCGGATTTTGTGAAGATTTTTCGTGCGTGATATCCAACCGCACATCTTCAAAGGGAAACATATTGTGGTTTTCAAGATAGTCTTGAACAGTTGGCCAGGAAGTTTGCCAATGTGTTTTTGTTTCGTCGGAGATTTATTTGCAACCATTCAGGGCTTAATGCTGTTTATATTGAACCACGTTGGCGGCCTAGTACTGTTGATTCTGAACAGCTGCGAGAAACATTGACCCAAGGTGGTTTTGAAGCAGGATCACCATTTTGTTTTTGAATTAAGTGATTTTATTTTGGGACCGCCTCGGCTCTTCTCAGTATGAAGAGCTTCACAAAAGGTTTGCTGAACGCAATTGATGATATGTATTGATGTGTGTTTTGACATGTTTTGTGTATGCAAGACACTACGGAACTGTGTCACGAAACCGCAAACTTGTGTTTGGGAGCAGATGGCTAGTCTGGGAAAATCATTCGACTCGAGGAATGACTTTCATGACTGTTCGGGGTGCATCTCGAAGTCCACACCAAAATCAGTGTTCTTAGTTTCATTGCGCGTCGCTACAACTAGTCCAAAGGAAACAATCTGAATATGTAATGTATGATTCATCGTGAATCAACCTAACCAATTCAAAACTTTGTACTGATGGTTGAAATCTTGATGACGGGTGTCTTGCTTCGCTGAAGGCTGTCTGTGGAGTGCGTGACTTCCTTTGAATTTTGCTTGACATCGGTGTGAGGCATCGAACGCTGCGAATACTCTACGATACCTTGGTTTGTTGGTTGCACAGCACGTAAAGGTCATGGATAGGATATTGAACAATACTTTGCATTGGGCCCACGCCAAGAATCTGAGGCCGGCAGCCTTTGGGATAGTTTATGTGTTTGTCATGACTGACTTCACACCAACCACAAATGATAGGCAAAAGGATATTGTTTCCAATAGCAATGTCAATTGCTTGGGTGTGTGTTTGGTAGCAATGAATTGAGCAAGCGGTGACTACTTGTGCCAGGCATAGTGCTTAATTACAAGTCCATTCTGCGGACCCATGATCTCTTGGTCGCTGAACAAGGCTGGAAATGCTGTGATACACACTGCAGCCGGTTCATGTTTTTGACCCATGTGTGACATTGGCATGTTTGAGTCAATACAGTTTCTCCATGTTTCTCCCAACAGTTCAAAAACTGGAATGGGGGAGTGAATGCATCGTCGCAGGCCTGAACTGACTCTCATGAATGACATGCACCTTTCTCAGACTCAGAGATCGCTTGAACTTCATCGTCTTCAAGATCTATGGAATCCTGTTTTCATTGAATTTCTGCCGAGGTGCTCCTTGACCTTGTACATTTTCATTGCAGAATGTCTGTCCTGAATAGACAGGTACCAGATGCATGTAATATTATACATACACACGATGGACTTCCATGGATTTCCTACATGGTCTTCTTTTCCAGCCACCAACCTGAAAGTGTCACTACATCATGCCAAATCCTTCGAAAAGAGCAGTGAGTCATGACAGGTACAGCCTACAGTCATCATCTACTGTCTCATTCGACAGCAGCAAGTGCCTGGTGCCTGAACCCATGCCTTTGACTCAGGCCTACTTCGCCTTTTATATAAATACAGCAATTTGCATCTTCAACACATGCCAGGATGCAAAGTGCATGCCGTCTTTGGCAGTCAGATATGTTCCGAAACTGGAATTACAGTGTGAATCGAACGCACTTGTTTCTATATAATCATGTGCCATGATTGAGAAGGAAACCCTTCCGTGTCTAAGGTAAGCAGCTGCTGGATTGAGGCACAGCTCGGAAAAACACTAAAGTTGGATGAGTTGGTGTTTCTGATTGACACTGCAGATGTTCGAAATACCAGGGCAGGCGGCATGCAAAAGCTGTAACAAATGTAATTTGGGGCAAATTTGCTCCTTTTCATCTGCATCGCCACTAATGTCAAAGAGCTCAGTCGTTGCTGGCCCGAGCAGGCGCTCCACCAGAGATTCACATCCGTCAACACGCTTTCTGACTGGGAACCAAAAGTCGGCAGAAAAAGTGGAACAGCAAAAGCCCTCAGGGATGCACCAATCCTGTCCATCCAGCACTTGAGCTCCTTGTGGACCCTCTATGCTGGGAATTCCTTGCAAATGACGATCTTGAAGAGAAAAATATCATTGCTGTTAAATTTCATTTTGTTGATGAGATTTGCACATTGGGACAGGTCGCGCTCAACAATTTCACACTCCACACATGGGATCTCCATGCCTCATTTTGGAAACATGCATTTGTTCGACGTGTACGGGGTTCGACATGTACGGGCAATAGGTTAGAACTATTGGGAGATCTTTCTCCAAACCTGCCAACTCGTAAGATATCGCAAGATTGAACTATGAAGTGAAACAGAAGAGCGCAAAACAGTCATGATGCATGTGCTGCAGCGGACTCTTCGCGCTTGAAAGCGGATATCACAGCTGCAGCGTTCAACTTTTCAAAACATTTTTTTTCGTCCAGCTGCAAATCACTGCGGCATACACTGACTAGTGACATCTATAAAGACTAATGGTTTGAGGTGGTTGGAAGACACAGCCAAAAAGGGCAAGCCGGCTTTTCGTTTCCCCCTGATCGGGCTGCTTTGCATCGTTTGCTAGAAGCGTCCGATATCAGTGAAGAGTTGCAGCCACTTGCGGCACACAACCTGAGACATCCGAAACATTCGTCACGATGTCGATGGCGCATGAGTGGCGCCCATGCACATGGCGGGTAAATGCCCAGCTGGAAGCATGGATGCTTCTTGGCCGAGTATTTGATATGGTCTGTTCAATGGATGTCAACATCAATCTATTTCTCTTCGTTTTGCCTGCTGTTCTTCTCTGTTTTGAGGCATGTGCAGCCGGCTGTCCAACTTTTATTCCTTTCACAGCTGGCACGGCAGCTTGCTGAGCAGCTGGATTGTGAAAGGGGCTGCTGCCAGCCTCCAGTCTTTGAGGCCAGCGTGCCTCTGTCAGACTCCCAGCACAGAAGCTTCTTGTCCCAGAGAAGTTGAAGTCCTTGTGTTTCACATTTTAATCATGTTCAGAATGCAAGGTGTTCAATGCCTCGACCAATGTTTGAAAAAGCGTGGAACTCAGGAAGTTATGCAATTTTCAGATGATTGGATGTTATATCCTTGTCAAATCAGTGATATAATGATTTTATACGATTTCATTTGTGGCCCTTTGTGGCCCGTTCAATGTGGGCGACATTGCCAATAACAGTAAAACGGATACGACTCCCCGAAATTGCTCGACATTTTGACACCAGCCCCCTGCTGATGTCCACGCCATTGCGTGAGCCTGCTGTGTTGCATGCCTTGTTTGCGGGATCCTTCCCAATCAGGACCTTTTGCCAGTGGCTTCCACAGAGGAGGAGTCCGAGAAGGACAAGAACAGGCATTTGGCTGGTCAAGATCCAAACTGACACTTAGTGGCCATGTCTTTGTGAGAAAAATTAAGTACTGTACCGACTCTCAGTCAAAGGCACATTGCGAAGACATTCTAAGACGATCTGTGACACAATTGTGAATCAAGCAGCCGGCTCATGCAGCGTAACTACTCCATGTCTTCTGAACTCCTTTCCTTCCGTGCTCCACGGAGGCGACTCTCTTTCGGTACGACGACTACGGGGGTGCCCGAAGAGGATGATGTGCTTTCCGAGTTTGATGTGGGGGAGGATATCAATAACGTTGATGATCATCCGGACGGAGACGGTGGCGTTGCACAGGCCATTTGCAGTGAATTCAAGAATCCAGTGTGTCGACTGCTGACTCTTCTCAAACTGTTGCACGTTTGACGAAACTCATGTGGGAGAGGTTAGGTTTGAGGTACAGCTTTGAAAAGCACCAGAGTTGGTGTTTCTGGTCAAGTGGGTGAGCTATCAAGGAGCCAGAGGGTTTGGTTGGACTAGGCGGCGAAGCCGCAGATATCCGGTGAAAGCAGTGATTCGGACGGCGAGTCCGAGGTGCTCAAACGGGGGGGATCCAAAAGAAAGAAGGTGACACCCCGGGTGTAAGCGAGAATTTTTATTTCATGTTGTTTCAGGAAATGGAAGGCCAATTGAAAGATGTTTGGAATTTAGATAGAGGTACTCCCATGCATACTGAATTGAACTTGAAGTCATGTCAGAGAGGTGCACAGTTGCAATCTAAATGCGAAGCTGGACAAGGGATACGGTTTTGGGACTTGGAAATGCGTGCAGCATCACTTGTCGGATCCTTGAGCACCAAGTATAAACATTTCCACTTTGTCCTTTGTTCTCAGAATGTTTTGACAATTCTTGACACCTAAGCACAGGTTGGCGCTAGCTCCCCTGTCTTGTGTGGACTGTGTCTTTGCGGGTGCCTTGGCCAGGTCAAGGAAGCGGAGTCCAGGTGCGGCTCGCAGCTGAGTCTGCTTGATGCATGAAAAAACACGCCTTCGCACCAGGTTTGAAGAGAACTCTTCAAACTCGAATGAGGCCACTCAGTTGGCGCCTTCGTGTTGGTGAGCACATGTGTTTTGGTCGTGGGGGGGTTTAGTCCAATCTCTTTTCCGAATCAAGTCGCTTCACAATCTTGTGTCCTTCCAATGCCCCCTTCCCAGTATATGATGTCAGCAGTCTGAACTTCGGGATCCGTTGCAGCCTTGATATGTGACAGAGGTGGATGGTTCGAATGGTGCTTCATGCACTGGGGCACATCAATCAGATTGCACGTGGAGACTTGGCCACACGTTGTGAGAATGGGTCTCTTTGTGATCGGAGTTTTTTTCCAATGGAATTTTGTTTGAACTTTCTGACAAGATTTCGGCAATTGTTTCTTGCTAAGGGCTTGCGAAGTTGCAACAACCTTGCAAACAAGCGAGGGTTCCGATGCTGTCAATGGAGCCGTTCGGCTGGAAGTTGATGGTTGATTATTCTGGGGGTCCGGACAACCTTTCAACCCAAAGACAAAGAACTGTGGGACCCTTGAAGCTTCTTTTTTGGTGGCATTTGAGTGCATGTGCAGGTGCTAGAAAGCCTCCTTTGACTTTCAGGATTTGAAGCAGTCATGTTGGTGACATGCTTCTGTCTGAAATGGTACATACGGCTTCTGAACGTTGACCAGGTTGTTCAAATCGGTGCAGCTGATGCATGCGCTCCTCAGACTCTCGTCTGCATTTGAAGTGGAGTTCCTTTCACTGCAAGGCATCATACAAATCGAAACATCTTTAGATTGTCTCTGAATTCGTGGGTTTGCTTTGTGTGTGTGTGTGTGCATCAAGACTAGCATGCGATATGAATCCTTGGCGACTGCAGGAGCGAATCCTTAGAGGCCAATTTCCTTCCTGAGCTACTCGGCAGAACAAAAACAGATTGAAACTGATTCCATTCATGGTCAACAGCTTGCTGCGGTGCTGAGGATATGTCTTCACGTGCTGGGTTTTCTTCCTGTGCCTCAACTTATGAAAGGCTACATACGAGATGTGCACAAATAAACGAGTTGTCAGGCAGAAACGGAATTTGATCATTGTTGTTACAGCTGTTATCATTATATCATATCATTATATTATATTCATATCTTTTCCCAGCCTGAAAATCCTGAAATTTGGCAGACCGAGCCGAGGTGCAAGAAGTAATGAAACAGAAAGTTCGGGCAGTGTCCAGCAATTTCGGCTGCCACAAGGCTGGTGGACGAAAGGATCAAGCTTTGCATTCCGATGTCAACTGAGTCAACTCTCAACTTTTAAAGATGGCGCAGGTCTGGCTAACTCACTTGTTCCGCTTGGTGGACATAGATACACTTCAGCCGCTGAGTGATGTACCGTCGCGTGGCTGAATGCAGCAGTTTTGCAGGTTTTTGCTGTGTCAAGGGCTTGCTGTTTGCGATCGCCTTTCATTTTTTAAGCTGGGATATTTTCCAGGGATGTTTGTATGAAGATCACTCTGGGGAAGAGAGCAAATCGCATGTCGTTGCCCGCTCTTCTTTGTGATTGCTTACTTTCTCGTTTCCATTCCTGACCCTTTTCAGCTTTTGTCCTTGTCCTGTTCACCTTTCTAGCGTACCTGCTTCTCTTTTCTTTGCTTTTCTTTGGCTCGTTCTTCTGCTTCACCTACACCCTTTTGCCTCTCCCTTGCCCATTTCAACTGCTCCTGCTATTGCAACCCAACTTGCGATCCTGATGACAGAGTGTGAGCACTCCAGCCAATGCCAGTTGGCTAGGACTTTCACTACCGGTAGTGCGTTGCTTTAGGTGCAATCTGCTACTCAACCCACTCCCAAATCCCACTCCCAAACCCCACTCGTAAACCCGATTCCTCGTCACCACCTCCCACCTCCCCCCCCCCCCCCCCCCCCCCCCCCCCCCCCCCCCCCCCCCCCCCCCCCCCCCCCCCCCCCCCCCCCCCCCCCCCCCCCCCCCCCCCCCCCGCCACAGCCACCGCCACGGCTGCTATTGCTAGCCATTTCGAAGTTTAGAAATAAACATGTGTGTATGCAGCATATTCACTTCTCAGAATCTTGTCCTCTCAGAGGTCAGAACCTTGGTGACATAATGCCTAGGATGGCGCGAGAGTGGCATCCCATTGAAGAGTTCACAGCTTCGATGTCGGTGACGCGCGTTGAAACCAACTCGTCATGGTCTGATGTCAGAGACAGACTGCTGTCAACGCTGCGACTTCGTGGTGATTCTTCAGAGGGCGTCCAAGGTGGGGGAGGTTTCGCAAAAGCAGCTATCAACTTGTGCTGTGATTAGACGACAAAGGCTTCCTGCATGTAGCCGACAAACAAAAGGTTTTTGAGAGGCAGCAAATTAGCCAAGGAATGCCAAGGAGTGTTCCAATGCAGGGATTGGAGTGCATGATACTCTTGTCGTTTACGTACCTTCTTTGCGCCTGTTAGGCTGCTTGCAACTCTGGTTTGGCCCTTCGAAGCGGATTGTCGGAGGCAAGCACCTCGAATATTTCAATTTCATCAACGCGAAGACATTGGCTACTTGCGGGCTTGGAAAGAAGCAGGCGGGTTGCGACACACGCCAAATATGCCCAAACTGTGGACAGGTTCTTGTTGTTTCCCCTAATACACCACCCGAGGTTGAGGGGTTTCAGGGCCACGTCGCGGCAAAACGACTGACTGATTTGTGCTGAGACACACACACACACAGGCCTGCAGATTAAGAGGAGAATGGCAGCCTCCTCGAATTAAGCTTGCCACATGGCCTGGAATTTTATGTGCCCATGACTTCCGCAGTGAAACAACAGAGACTCAAGTTGTCTGTCAATGATGAATGCATCAGAAGCGGGCAAGCATCAGAGACAGGAAAAGGTTGAAAGGTACTGAACGATTGACTGAACGATTGTGAAAGACTATTTATCAAGGGTCCAACAGAATGTGCATGAAACATCCTGAAGAAGGGTTTGTTTCATTTTATTTTGTTTTTCAATTCGCACCAAAAGGACCAGTTGTCAAAGTTGTCACCATGTTTGGTCAACAGGACATGCTACTGTGACGCAACTTGGAGGCCCACTGAGGTGTACATAGACTTCGGTAGACCTGCAAGACGCTGAAAGCGATGATGTCTACTGGACAATGACGGGCGTAACATGAAAGCACTTTCCTGGACGCGTTTTCTGGAATCCTGTAAAGTCTCAAGCTTGCACAACCATTTCAAACAAAGAAGTGCAAATGAGTCATCTGGTTCCAGGACTGCAGATTTGATCGTGGGTCTGCGTTAGAAGTTTCCTTTTTTTTCACACTTAACCATTCAAGTTTCATGCAATCAAACATCAACTTGAAAATTGGCAGTTTCGAATTTGAATGCATGTTCATTCCATTCACATGTTTCGGATGAAGCTGAATTTATTCTCTTGATGGCTCCAAGCCATGTGTGTTCTTGGAATGCATTGGTTTGAAAGCGTTTGCATTTGTTTCTTGAAACAAGCTCGCAGAGTGAAACGACCGAGAACTGCCAAAACCGAAACTTGCAACTCACTGATGCACATATTTGAACTTACTGTAACTGTGCTGCATTCGCACAAACATTCGTGGATACTTGGAAGCAATGGCCTCGGCGAAGGAGCTTTTGGGTTTAGACGATGTTCTGTAATGTTCCTGTCCACATCCTACAGTAGTGGATTTGTCATAGGCCACCTTTTCGATAATCATTGGGTACATTGGCTAGGTTTTTTGGGCATCTTGTCTTGTTGGGTTTGTGAGTTTGTGTGAGTCTTTGGCTTCTGTGGTTTGTACAGCTGTGCGGAGAGCCCTTTGCCAAAGGAGACCTCGACGCCAGGTGCAGGCAGTGCCCTGACCAGAGCTGAGGCGCGTTCAGCAAGAAGTGGTTGTGTACATACGCTTCTGAGGATGCATGTTGTTGATTTTTGATGCACGTTGATGATTGCTGATGCATGTTGATGCACTTCATGCATGTGATGCTTGAAGTTCGCTTTTTGGTTGCTCCCAGCAAATCTTGAGGGACCTTGAAACAGTGGTGTTGCTGTTTTCAGCTGGGGATTTTGACATAGCGTAGCTTTGAAGATTTTGATTTCATGACTGAAAGGTCGCAATTTGATTCAAGATATTTAGGCCTTTAGTGAATGTTTTCACAGGCAAACTTTCCAAGAAGCATTGCCTAAGCTTTGCTGAGGATTTTGCCTAATTTTGTGATGTTTTGCGGTGTTTCTTTTGGCTGCTGTGGTTTGTACAGCTTTCCGGAGAGCACTTTGACAAAGGACACATCGACCAAGAGTGCTCAACAGTGGCTGGATAGTTGTCAGGCGCTGTCAGAAGGCTGTGCTTGTGTACAACCATTCCATTGGTGCATGTTGCTTAATGATCTTAATGCTGATGCTGTTGTCACGTTCGTTCATTTTTTTTTAAGTGCCGTAGCTTGGGGCATGGCATTTCCGCCCAGGAGGAAGACTGTCCGAACTTGCAGGAGTTGGCAAAGCGACCCTTGGCTCCAGCCAGGGGAGAAGTTCTGCGGTGGATTGTGGAACGGACAGAGTGTTTGGTCCCAAATTGTGTGTGACCCGTTCCCTGGGGAATTGAGAATAGTTTTGGCCAGAGGGGAGGGAGGTAAAGGAAAAAAGTGGGAAACTCACAGCTCGGGTATTTTGCAATATTGCTCAGCCTCTATTAGGCCACTTCAAACAAGCACTAAGCTAACATTCAACCAGACCACATCATTCAACCACCTTCAACTTCAAGGCCTGAAGGAGACATATGGCATCGGAGCGAACCCTGCGGACCTTTTAAAGCGGCCGTTTCAACCTTGGACTCCTGAGGCCTGGAGCCGGGTGGGCCCGGGGAGCGCTGGTAGCGGAAAGATCATGGATACCAATGATTCCAATGATACCATTTTTTTGTGTTATGAGTTATGATTCTTATGTGCCCAGGAATGTTCAGGGCAAGATTGTTGGGCGAAAAAGTTCCAGGACACTGGTGAGCAATTGGTTTTGGAATGCTTTGGAGATATAAGTAAATCTTGTAGCCGCACAGGACTGTGACCAGGGCTTTCGGATGTTTTCCAGCTTTAGTGAGGCCTTGCTGGATGTGAACGAGTTCAAGAGCAAGTTGTATCGCCTCGGAGTTTCTAGCGATTTGCTTCAGCCGTGGTTTTGGTCGGTCGTTCTTTGATGTTCTTTGTGCCCTATATACTTGCAGAAGCTGTATGAATAAATTGATCCAGATTCAAGTCGTTGCACGTGCATGAGATGTCGAATATTCTTGGATTGTTCGAGCAAGAGCTGAGATTTGTGATATTTTTGGGTTGTCATTTTGATCAAGATTTGGGGCTGAAAATAATTTGATTTGGGTGGATTTCTTCGATGTTGGTGTTCATTGATGTTGTACTCGAAACAGAATGCTCTCGCCGGTCATAATTTCGGTCACAAGATTCCAGCCCATCGGCTGTCAGCCGAGCAAAAGAACACCCCAAGGCTAATGCGTTTGGGATCCCAATTCCCTACTTTGATGCTATTGTGTGTTGCCACCTGGTAATCGATCTAAAGGTCCTTGTAAGGAGTTTTAATTGCGAAAGCCGTGCATATTAAATATATGTTGGATTGGAAACCCTCGCGAAAGTTTTTTTTGTCCGAGTTCGCGAAAGTAACATTTGTTTCGCGAAAGTTCAGCGAAAGTTGGATATCATGATTGCCTAACATAGGTTCCGCAAAAGATAAACATGGAGTTCCCGAAAGTTTCGCGAAAGTAACACTTTTTATTCGCGAAGAATGGCCGTTCCCGGATAAAGGAATTTCGATCAACCATCATCTATGTTCAGCTTGCAACACCCGTCCAAAATGCATGTGTGTGTGTGCAACTCTCATCATGAGCGCGGGTTTGACGCAGTCGTTGGTGTAGTTTTCTTGATTCCAGCGACGTCAACTTGAGGTTTTTAGTGATCTTTACGGCAGCTTCAACTTTGCATCTTGGATGTGTGTGTGTGTGCGTCCAGTGTTTCATTCCAAAGTCACTAGTTATATATGTATTGTGTAAGAACAGCATTGATGGACTTGAATTCAGCCTGCCAACGCTGGTACAATGCTGGAATAGATCACTACATCTGAGAGTTTCCAGGGAATATGGAATCATTCTCATTTTGGCTGCCTCACCCTGCACGTGCAAGTTTGGCTGAGCTTCATACTGATTCTACAGATTGCCTTACAAGACTGCAGTGTATCATGGTATGATTTGAGAGAATTTGTGACTTCTGGTACTTGGGAGCAGCAACATTAATTGCCCAGGCAGGGCTGTTCAAAGAGATGGCCGGGCACACTGATAGAGCCAGCAACTCCACAGCAGGGGTGGTGTTCAATCACTATCCGACATGGATACCTTTCAAGAATTATAAGAATCAACATGAGAACGGCACACAAAAAGGCTTGGAAGTTGGAAGATGATTGTCCATTGTTTTCGTTGATTTCTGATTGGAACATACCTTCCTTGGGGTCTTGCAGGTGTGCAGTTTTAAAGCAACTCAACTTGACTTAAGGCATGAATCATGAAGAACATGTTGAGTATGGCTGCTGATTTTGGAATGGTACTCTTTCAATGTTCAAGCTGTTTGGATCCTTGATCACAAGTTCTTCAATGTTCTCAAGGTGTTTCCGGAGAGAATGTGGAAACTGTTGGATGGTTGCAGTGAATTTCCCTGACAGCTAGATGCAACATGACGCAACCAAGGTCTTGAAGACGTAATCAACGGCCTCCAGCCCTTCTTCGAGGATGACGTTGCGACTCCGAGTACACCGGAGTTTGGTCGTCCCAACCTCAGTGAAAGAACTGGACTAATCCGACTTATCCTATTGGAGTACTATGGTGATTCGAGACGATTCCTGGGGTGGGGCACCAAGTATTTGAACAATGCAGATTCTGACAAGGTGCTGTATAAACCAATTTTTAAAATACAGGTTCCCCCCTCAATTTCAGCTGCCCTGTTTGCCTTGTTTTGGTGGGCTCTAATTTTATCTCAAACCTCCGGGTCCCAATTTTCTTATTTTTTTTGGGTGCCTAAATTAGTGACCTAGGGCTCCAATTTTTATATGAGGCTCCAACTCTATAGACATATGTCGGTTTTGTGTGGTTTTGTTCAGTTGCCAATTTTATAGTGTATCAATGCATGGTTTCATGAAACAACTTGGTCACCAAAGGGTTCCAATTTTGTAGCTACCTGAAATGTGCTGCATGCCAGGGTCCCAATTTTTTAGCACCTTTGATTTTTTGCTACATCAGAGCGCTCAAGCATGCGCAATGCTGGAGAAGAGAAAACATGAAAAACAAACATAAAAAACATAAAGTTCATCAAACATAAAGCAGTAGAAAAATCATGAAAACATTTTCACCTTTCAACATGGAAAATGTTTTTTCCCCCTGCTGCACACGTTTACAGTACATCGCGTGTTGGGGCATTACTTAAACTGAGATAAAATTGGGGACCGCATCATCGAAGGAAAATAACCCGCCCAAAAAATTCGACTTGGTACACCAAAATTTAATGTAAAAAAACACCTATGATCAAACCATTTTGGATGGCCCCAATTTTATAGAGGTCAATTTGGAGCTAGGACCACCCCCCAAATGAGCTGGGTGTCCCAATATTGTAGTGTTGTTGGGCTTGATGATATTGATGGGTTACTGGCAGGTTGTGATTTTATAGGGCTGATTATGTATGTGTCTGTCAGGCTTTCAATTTTATAGATGGCCCCTGAAGGGCATTTTCAAAGGATACATGGGGTCCCCTATAAAATTGGAACACCCAGTTCAATGGGGTGAATTGGTAAGGGGATATTCATCATAAAATTTTAGATGTGTTTGAAACAATAGTTGAATTTACGCATATACGTTGCGGAATTTCAGTAGTGATATACTTCTGACACACCTATCATGGTACCTTAATGAATCATTTCGGGCCTACAAAAATAGGCGATGCAATTATCCAAATGAAGGTATAACATGGTATAACCAAGAGTAACAATACTAGTTTGTCATATTGGGTCAGTGGTGGGGTGTGATCTGGCTTAAGCTCTCAAAGCAATGACACCAAGTAGCACCAACCCACTGATACCCCACACAGCTCATTTGTTTAAGATATCTACCTACTGACTGTATCTTCCGCTCGAGCTCATCACTGCCATCCAGGTTTGGAGATCGTGCAGGCCCTTGGCCCAGGGAATTCTAGTCACGACTGAAATGGTGGTATCAACACAGATGAAGCAACTAAATCTGAGAAACAGACACATATATTTTAAAGTTTTAAAGTCATTAGATTGATACAGTAGGTAGATATGTTAACCAAATACAGTGGGGTATAACTAGGCAAGTCATAACTAATACTGGTGCTATTCTGGGCCCCTCATATAGGAAGCGCAAGTTTTGGATGGGTTATTGTTTGGCCCTCGTTGCTTGCAGGATGATCCCACCCAAGACATCTTAAGTACTGGTTTCGAATTGGTGCCAAAGCCTAGCTATAAAGGGGAGACGTATCAAGCAGGCCCATGCACTTATTTGCGCGCTGTAGGTTCTGTAGCTTTTCTCGATGGCTTTGCAGGTACGTTAATAGAGCATGCTCAGTGCCAGATGATCGTTTTGCCATGTTTTGCCCGCACTATTATTGCAATGCTTGGCACTTTCAGTTCTCGGCCGCGCGAAAATGCGCAAATTATGATCCCCAGCGATTAACTATCAGACATCATGACGTTTCTTCAAGACATAGCTTTGGACCTCACCCCATTTTCCGGAAAACGTGTGCATTGAATGTTTTAATATCTCCGGCCCACCTCATGTACAAAAGGCTGCAGCTTCCAACAAAAGACCCTGCGATACCCCAATTGACATCAGCTAAAATTTAGGCTTGTCCAGAATCTCAGAATGGGGACCCACAGACCCCTCAAGTTGTGACGGTCAAATAAGTGTTTTCATTTGAATAGGAAAAAGATATGATAAACTGTTAGATTTGGGTCAGACAAAGCCATTGAGGCAGACCAGCAAGCGCTTCCAATGAAAACGCGCGAGGGCACAGAGAAGGAGCGACGGATGCAAGGCTTGCAGGTGAGGCGAAAATGCAGATTTTCCATGATTTTCCCATGATCCAATTCGGGGCTTATGCTGAAGTCAGGTTACCATGTCAAGTTGCCGCCAGCCTTGCTGCCTTGGGCCTGAGGCAACTCAGAAACAATCTAGACGAGCTGCGAGCCACCAGCAGCTCGCTGACACTGGGGCTGCAGCAGGCTTCGATGGGTAGATGATGGGCCCGGGGCCCGCAGAAAGCAATTGAAGCCTTGAGTGGCTCAGATTTCTGGGTATTCTTCTTTCACTTTCACAGACGTTTAAGCAGTGTCTCACAGAAAAAAACAAATGACTCCTCTGATTTCTTTGGTCTTGACACATCTTGGCACATCTTGACACAGCATCTTGACACAGTTTGCACCCCCCTCAAACTCCATCAGTGATCACCATGGCATGGTCAGTCTATCTTGGAAAATCACGCAGGAAATCGTTGGGTTTGCTCATTTGGTTGCTGGTGTCAAACATGTGTTTCAACCCTGTTTGGGATGATGGTCCGCAAATGTCCACGATATCTTTATACATTTTCAGGGGGTCGGTTGAAACCAGCAACCAATCCTATATGGATGTATATGGTTTCCGTCTTCACCGCTGTCCAGAAAGTGCCAGGCCCTGGGTGCAGCAGACAACTTGCAGCAGAAGATCCAGGAGACTGAACAGCTGCAAGAGCAGCACCGAAGGCAACTGGAAGCTGCCGAGCACGAGTTGCCTGATCATGTTTAATGAAAGCAGGTGTAAAATTCAATTTCATTATCCTGTGTGCTTGTTAAAAAAGGCAAGATTTGGCAACGTGGAGCAAGGGGATAGGAAAGAGCAAGGAGAGAGAGAGAGAGAGAGAATGCAACAGCATGCAACAGCATGCAACAGCATGCAACAGCATGCAACAGAGTTGGTAGGCACCCTGAAATGAAACAAAGATGGCAAGCAAGGGGGAGGGATGTACCTGAAACAATCACAAGGTCCCAGTTTGTTGTGTCGTGGGCGTCAAGAGAATGGAGCTGGTTGATGCTGGGTACCAGCACTTGCTCGACAATTGTGGACATTTACAGTATATTACGATCCATTTTCTATGGTGCTATGTAAGTCTCGGATGCATACTGTATATAAGGATTGCTTCCCTGATTTCTTGATTTGTTTCCTAGCTTTAGGGTAAACCATGAGAGCACCGTCATTGTTTCATACGCCCGGTCGTTGTTACATTTCACACTTCACTGATGCAGTGACTTTTCTCATAATCTGGTCACCACATATCACCACACAATATATTCAACATACTGTATCGTGCTGATGATTCAAAATATGTTCCATCCGGATTCATAGTCACCCAATGTGCCTCATATACTTGTTTTTTTTGGGGTATGTTTTGTTTCGAAAGCACTTGACATCACCAGTGCGCTCTGCCGTGTCCCACCCCATGTCCGTGCACCGAGGTTTGTCGATGAGAGAATGCAGTACCAGCAACGGCTGGGGGAGATGGAAGCGCAGCTTGCGCATCAGGAGCACCTTGCCATCCCTTGTGGGGAGAATGATGATGAACCAGTGGATTTTGGGGTTCTCACTCAAAGATTACATCATGTGTTATCATGTGACAGCACATCTGGCAAAAGAACGCTGTGCAAGATGGTTTCTTACCGGCAATTGCCAGACATTTGGTTCCATGTCGACTTTCAGGTGTCTGTGTGTGTCCGTACTAGTTACTAGTAGACGATACATGTTAATCTATGGCCGGCCATTGATTTCGGATTTGTGCCTGATCCGTTGCCAACAGAGGCCCTTTGCGCCCTTGCTCTGATCACAATCCGCAAAACGATGCCAAAAGCAAGTCTCCCAAAGTTCAAATGTTTGCAAACGCTGTAGATGTAACATCTTGCAACCGTTGCAACCTGTACCAGTAGTACCGCACAAGGCGGTGGCGGAAGTTTCAAAAATAGGAAACCTCTAGGAGAGGTTGGTTGTTGTGAATCAGGGATGGCAGAGCGAAGCCACTGATGGACTGAAAGGTGCTTGATCTCTCTCTCTTTCTCTTTCTCTCTTTTTCTTTCTGTTTATCTATATATCTTTCTCTGATTACCTACCTACCTACCTACTGATCTATCTGTCTATCTATCTATTTATCTCTCTGTCTATCTATCTCCCTATGTATTTATCTAGCTGTCTAGTTTTCTAGCTATTTGTCTATCTATCTTTCCATCGATCTATCTATCTATCTATCTACCTATCTATCTATCTATCTACCTATCTATCTATCTATCTATCTCTATCTATCTAGCTACCTATCTATCATCTATCTATCTGTCTGTCTATCTATCTATCTATCTATCTATCTCTCTCTCTCTGTCTGTCTGTCTGTCTATCTGTCCATCTATCTATCTATCTATCTATCTATCTTTCTATCTATCTATCTATCTATCTATCTATCTGTCTCTCTCTCTCTCTATCAAACTGTCTCTCTATCTATCTGTCTATCTGTCTATCTTTTTGTCTCTGTACCTATCTATCTATCTATCGATCTATCTATTCATCCATCTATCTATCGATCGATCTATCGATCGATCTATCTATCCATCGATCGATCTATCTATCTCTCTCTCTCTCTCGCTATCTCTCTGTCTGTCTGCCTGTCTATCTATCTATCTATCTATCTACCTTTCTATCTATCATCTATCTATCTATCTATTTATCTATCTATCTATCTATCTATCTAGCTGTCTATCTATCTATCTATCTATCTATCTATCTATCTATCTATCTATCTATCTATCTATCTGCAAGATCAAAAACGAAGAAATTCTGCGAGACTTCCGTAATGTTGAACATAAGAACGTCCAATACGGAACCATTCTGCGAGACGTCTTCATTTTTTGAACTTGACAACATCCGAAACGAAGCAATTCTGCGAGACTTCCTCATTTTTCGAAGTGCAAGACATCAAAAACGAAGAATTCTGCGAGACTTCCTTCAAGAATGGAAAGTTGAGTGCAGAGCTCCACCTGTGTAAAGTACTGCGCCTGCCACGAAAAATTGATGCCAGGTCATACGATGTGCCGCACCTGTCACGCAAAATCATCTCAGCAAACCTGAAGATCTGATGCTCCAAAATGCAACCCCTCTCAGGAAATCAGCGCCCTGACCCCCTAAAATCTCTGATGAACATGTCTGCCACGCAAAATGCATCTTTGAAGATCCTCTTCAAATGTCCCACGCTTGCCAGCATTTTTGGAAATGCCACAAAACCCTCACGTTTTGCTCACTTTTGCCAAGGTGCACAATCCCTTGCGCCTGCCATGCGAAAGCACGTCTGAACGCCCAAAAGTGTTCCGTACCCGTCAGTTTTTTGCACTTTTGACTTGCAAATATGCTTCGCGCCACAACGGCGTGCACTTTTTCGACATCTGAACTTCCAAAAGCGGTCCGACGCTGAGGTGTTTTGTACATTTTGACTTCGAAATGTAACGGCGTGCACTTTTTCGACATCTGAACTTCCAAAAGTGGTCCGAGAATGGTGTGTTTTGTACATTTTGACTTGGAAATGTGCTTTGCGCCACAACGGCGTGCACTTTTTCGACATCGCAACTTCGGTCCGACAATGGTGTGTTTTCTACATTTTGACTTGGAAATGTGCTTCGCGCCACAACGGCGTGCACTTTTTCGACATCGCAACTTCCAAAAGTGGTCCGACAATGGTGTGTTTTCTACATTTTGACTTGGAAATGTGCTTCGCGCCACAACGGCGTGTACTTTTTCGACATCTCAACTTCCAAAAAGTGCTCCGAGCACCAGGTGTTTTGTACATTTTGACTTGCAAATGTGCTTCGCGCCACAACGGCGTGCAATTTTTCATCTCTCCTCTGGCCAGCTAGCTCCGCACCCGCCGCTTTAGCGAGCCTACTTTTCGACCCTCCGGAGCCCCAAATCATTGGAAAAACACAGTGTTTCGCGACTTTCTTACCTTTTCGCGCATCTGCATCTTCTTTCTTCTTACTCTTTCTCTTCTACTCTTCTTTCTTCTAATCTTTCTCTTCTCTCTGCCTCTTCCCTGCTCTGCTTTTCATCTGTCCATATTGTCGGAAGTTTGACTTCTAAACTTCCTTCGAACATGTAAATATTTCTTTAAATTGACAATTTGGATGTAAAATGATGTACAGAAAATGTGCTTCAACAGGTTGCCTGCAAACTGCAGTAGATACAAGCAAAGACAGCAGATCCATGCACTTGCCAATTTGATACATGTGCTTTGCTGAATCCTGTTGCTCAAGTAGGACCATGCCGTTGTGAAGTTACTTATCTTGTCCTCTTTCTCATTTTATCTACACAATATCATATCCTATCATCGAAGGAAGTTTAGAAGTCAAACCTCCGACAATATGGACAGATGACAAGCAGAGCAGGGAAGAGGCAGAGAGAAGAGAAAGATTAGAAGAAAGAAGAGTAGAAGAGAAAGAGTAAGAAGAAAGAAGATGCAGATGCGCGAAAAGGTAGGAAAGTCGCGAAACACTCTGTTTTTCCAATGATTTGGGGCTCCGGAGGGTCGAGAAGTAGGCTCGCTAAAGCGGCGGGTGCGGAGCTAGCTGGCCAGAGGAGAGATGAAAAATTGCACGCCGTTGTGGCGCGAAGCACATTTGCAAGTCAAAATGTACAAAGCACCTGGTGCTCGGAGCACTTTTGGAAGTTGAGATGTCGAAAAAGTACACGCCGTTGTGGCGCGAAGCACATTTCCAAGTCAAAATGTAGAAAACACACCATTGTCGGACCACTTTTGGAAGTTGCGATGTCGAAAAAGTGCATGCCGTTGTGGCGCGAAGCACACTTCGAACTCAAAATGTACAAAGCACCTAGCTCACATAACGTAATCTAATGCAGAGTTGTGGTTTAGCCAAGACATGGACAATCTACGCATACAGGTTTTATATTTTATATGATTGTTTTCTTTTTGTTGTTCCATGTGACAGGTATGGGCCTCCAAGAATCGAAGTAGCTAGTCGTGTTGAGTACACATGCATCGTGTCTAGTGATTTTTAGTTTCGAAACCATTCCCATTGGAATTCTTGATTCTTGACAGCAAGCCTCCAACACTGGTTGTTTTACCCAAAATGACAGCTAGTTTCAGCTACCTGAAATTGTTTCTGCTTTAGCGCGGTCGATTGCGGGCAGAAACCGCTGATTGCGTGATAGATTCAGGTTTCTTATACCCGCCCCCTCCATTCGGTTGTGAGGATGATTTCGACAAGATATAGATGACGCAAGTTGCGTAAGTCCGAAAATAGTCCATCAAGACGTTATTTTGTGAAGATTTTTCGTGCGTGATATCCAACCGCACATCTTCAAAGGGAAACATATTGTGGTTCTCAAGATAGTCTTGAACAGTTGGCCAGGAAGTTTGCCAATGTGTTTTTGTTTCGTCGGAGATTTATTTGCAACCATTCAGGGCTAATGCTGTTTATATTGAACCACGTTGGCGGCCTAGTACTGTTGATTCTGAACAGCTGCGAGAAACATTGACCCAAGGTGGTTTTGAAGCAGGATCACCATTTTGTTTTTGAATTAAGTGATTTTTTTTTGGGACCGCCTCGGCTCTTCTCAGTATGAAGAGCTTCACAAAAGGCTTGCTGAATGCAATTGATGTGTGTGTTTTGACATGTTTTGTGTATGCAAGACACTACGGAACTGTGTCACGAAAGCGCAAACTTGTGTTTGGGAGCAGATGGCTAGTCTGGGAAAATCATTCGAGGAATGACTTTCATGACTGTTCGGGGTGCATCTCGAAGTCCACACCAAAATCAGTGTTCTTAGTTTCATTGCACGTCGCTAAAGCTAGTCCAAAGGAAACAATCTGAATATGTAATGTATGATTCATGGTGAATCAACCTAACCAATTCAACACTTTGTACTGATGGTTGAAATCTTGATGACGGGTGTCTTGCTTCGCTGAAGGCTGTCTGTGGAGTGCGTGACTTCCTTTGAATTTTGCTTGACATCGGTGTGAGGCATCGAACGCTGCGAATACTCTACGATACTTTGCGTTTCTTGGTCGCACAGCACGTAAAGGTCATGGATAGGATATTGAACAGTACTTTGCATTGGGCCCACGCCAAGAATCTGAGGCCGGCAGCCTTTGGGATAGTTTATGTGTTTGTCATGACTGACTTCACACCAACCACAAATGATAGGCAAAAGGATATTGTTTCCAATAGCAATGTCAATTGCTTGGGTGTGTGTTTGGTAGCAATGAATTGAGCAAACGGTGACTACTTGTGCCAGGCATAGTGCTTAATTACAAGTCCATTCTGCGGACCCATGATCTCTTGGTCGCTGAACAAGGCTGGAAATGCTGTGATACACACTGCAGCCGGTTCATGTTTTTGACCCATGTGTGACATTGGCATGTTTGAGTCAATACAGTTTCTCCATGTTTCTCCCAACAGTTCAAAAACTGGAATGGGGGAGTGAATGCATCGTCGCAGGCCTGAACTGAACTGACTCTCATGAATGACATGCACCTTTCTCAGACTCAGAGATCGCTTGAACTTCATCGTCTTCAAGATCTATGGAATCCTGTTTTCATTGAATTTCTGCCGAGGTGCTCCTTGACCTTGTACATTTTCATTGCAGAATGTCTGTCCTGAATAGACAGGTACCAGATGCATGTAATAACATACACACGATGGACTTCCATGGATTTCCTACATGGTCTTTTCCAGCCACCAACCTGAAAGTGTCACTACATCATGCCAAATCCTTCGAAAAGAGCAGTGAGTCATGACAGGTACAGCCTACAGTCATCATCTACTGTCTCATTCGACAGCAAGTGCCTGGTGCCTGAACCCATGCCTTTGACTCAGGCCTACTTCGCCTTTTATATAAATACAGCAATTTGCATCTTCAACACATGCCAGGATGCAAAGTGCATGCCGTCTTTGGCAGTCAGATATGTTCCGAAGCTGGAATTACAGTGTGAATCGAACGCACTTGTTTCTATATAATCATGCGCCATGATTGAGAAGGAAACCCTTCCGTGTCTAAGGTAAGCAGCTGCTGGATTGAGGCACAGCTCGGAAAAACACTAAAGTTGGATGAGTTGGTGTTTCTGATTGACACTGCAGATGTTCGAAATACCAGGGCAGGCGGCATGCAAAAGCTGTAACAAATGTAATTTGGGGCAAATTTGCTCCTTTTCATCTGCATCGCCACTAATGTCAAAGAGCTCAGTCGTTGCTGGCCCGAGCAGGCGCTCCACCAGAGATTCACATCCGTCAACACGCTTTCTGACTGGGAACCAAAAGTCTTCAGAAAAAGTGGAACAGCAAAAGCCCTCAGGGATGCACCAATCCTGTCCATCCAGCACTTGAGCTCCTTGTGGACCCACTATGCTTGGAATTCCTTGCAAATGACGATCTTGAAGAGAAAAATATCACTGCTGTTAAATTTCATTTTGTTGATGAGATTCGCACATTGGGACAGGTCGCGCTCAACAATTTCACACTCCACACATGGGATCTCCATGCCTCATTTTGGAAACATGCATTTGTTCGACGTGTATGGGGTTCGACATGTACGGGCAATAGGTTAGAACTATTGGGAGATCTTTCTCCAAACCTGCCAGCTGGTAAGATATCGCAAGATTGAACTATGAAGTGAAACAGAAGATCGCAAAGCAATCATGATGCATGTGCTGCTACAGCAGGCTCTTTGTGCTTGAAAGCGGATATCACAGCTGCAGCGTTCAACTTTTCAAAACATTTTTCTTTTCGTCCAACTGCAAATCACCGCGGCATACGCTGACTAGTGACTAGTGGTTTGAGGTGGTTGCAAGACATAACCAAAAAGGGCAAACCGGCTTTTTCTTTCCCCTGATCGGGGTTTTGCATTTTTTGCTAGAAGAACCTGATATCAGTGAAGAGTTGCAGCCACTTGCGGCACACAACCTGAGACATCCGAGACATTCGCCACGATGTCGATGGTGCATGATTGGCGCCCATGCACATGGCGGGTAAATGCCCAGCTGGAAGCATGGATGCTTCTTGGCCGGGTATTTGAGATGGTCTGTTTAATGGATGTCAACATCTCTTTGTCTCTGTCTCACCTGCCGTTCTTGTCTGTTTTGAGGCATGTGCAGCCGGCTGTCCAACTTTTGTTTGTCTCACAGCTGGCACGGCAGCTTGCTGAGCAGCTGGATTGTGAAAGGGGCTGCTGCCAGCCTCCAGTCTTTGAGGCCAGCGTGCCTCTGTCAGACTCCCAGCACAGAAATTTCCTGTCCCAGAGAAGTTGAAGTCCTTGTGTTTCACATTTTAATCATGTTCAGAATGCAAGGTGTTCAATGCCTCGACCAATGTTTGAAAAAGCGTGGAACTCAGGAAGTTATGCAATTTTCAGATGATTGGATGAACCCTTCATGCATTTCCTGCCCCGCTGAAGAATTTGGGGATCAAGTGCATGGACCGGACTCTAGCAGTCGGTGCCACATCAGGGTCCCTTAGCGCCCTCATTTTTCGCTTAGTCACCGGTGTTCTGAACCCTAGCATTCCTCCACCGCCATTTGAGTGCCCTGTGTGTCCGGAGCTGCCAAACGTCCTTTTGCTTGGAGCCTGGGAGATCGAGCCCTACAGCTGTGGCCTTGGACTTCTGATTGGCCTGTGCGTAGGCCCAATATTGGAGTTCCTCTACCTGTTGCGGCAGACCTGGAAGGTTTGGTTGGAATCCAAGCTGGTGAAGCTATCGGAGAAGCCTGGGTGTTTGTACCGTCTTGGATGAGTTCCGCAGCACCTGCTACCAACGGGTCTTCAGTCTCGACCTTAGAGCAAGAGGTGGAAGTTTTGCGACAAGAGGTGTGTGCTCTGTGCGATCGGGTGCGCGAGCTTGAAATCCGCTTGCCCCCTCCCACGGAAAGAGCGAGCACAGCGAGCTCTACTACCAGTTCGGTAGAAGTCTCTGGTACAGCTCTCGGTGCTGATCGCATCGCTGCGGCCAAGGACATTGGGCGGTGGATTGATAGGTGTTTGAAAAACCAACCAAGGGGTTTATCAGGGCGACAGCGCATCCCTCAAGCTAGTCGTTTGTACCTGGTGGTTCGTGATTTTGAAGGGGTAGTTCGTAGTCCTCCATTGGTTCTTTTCACAAAAGAACCAACCTGGTGATTCGATCTACGTTGGGCTTCCTACCAAAGAAGAAGCTCGCTTGGTGGTACGTGAAGCTGGACTCAGTCTTCCTCCCGCTTTGTTGCGGGCTTGATGGCTGAGCTGCAAGACGAAGAGGAGGAGGGCTCTGCTAGAGGGTCAGACTTGCCTGAAGAGTTTGACCTGGAGCTCAGTTTTGTGATTTCAGGAATTGAGACCAACTTCAACTACCCAGTGTTGGTGCTGCAAGACGTCATAGACCCGGAGAAGCACTGTGAGTGCGTTGCTGTCACCCGAGTGGACGGGGAAGTGCTCCTGGCTGTTCCTGAGAGAGGTTGGCACAAAAAGCGGGTGCATCGAAAAATTGCGCCCTCTGCTCTGACAAAAGCTGTCCGAGTAGTTTGTGCCGGCTGCCCTGCTGCTGCGAGAGACGAGCCTGAAGCTGTTCCCACTTTGAAGGCATGGCTGGGTCTGTTAGACCCTACACTGGAAGCCCTGCTCACCAACGAGGCGGAGGCCGGTTTGGTTTTCCCTCTGGATGCGGCGGGCAGCCCGTTTGTGCCCTATGCCCCAGCTCTAGTAGCAGTAGCTCAAGACCACTTTGCCTTTGTCACTGCCTACGAGGGTGGCGAAGCAGGAGAGATGAAGGTGAGAATGGAGAAGCTGGAAGATGGCCTAGCTCAAGTCTTAACCGAGCTAGGAAGACTGCGACAGCCCACAAAAGTGACCGGGCTGACTGCTACACCAAAGCCGGCCTCAGCCAAGCCTCAGAAGCAAGTGGCCACCGCAGCTGCCCCAGCCGGGCTGAGTGCAGCGCTTGTACAACAGGCACTGCATGCCGGAGTTTCCCAACAAGCCCTAGCCGAGGTGAGTGCTCTCTTGGGAGGAGTCCCAGCCAACAAGATGACGGCTGCCAACGCCCCAGACTTCAAGGAGCTCACATCCGACGACGAGGAGGAGGAGCCTGCCGTAGGCGCATCTGGATCAGCAGATCCGGTTGGACAAGCGGTAGTACATCTGTCGAAGATCGTGTCGGAGATGAGGAAGGAGAAGCTGAAAAAGAAAGACAAGGGTCTGGAGTCCATCTTGGATCACGCAGAATCTGGTGCCCCAAGAGATGCCGCTCCCAGCTCCTCCAGTCGCTCGCACATGGCCGCTCTTCGATCTCTGCAGAAGTTGCTCGACCAGCAGCCTCACTTGCTCTATCGCGAGATCGAGAAGTTGATGGCGGAGGATTGGCAAACTGGAGGAGCTATGCCGGGCGTCGCAATGATGCCCACGACGGCTCGTGGCTGGTTGGAGCACAGGAGCAAAATTGGCAACTATGTGGGAGCCATCCGTCCCGCCTGGATCATGGCTGGAGCTTGGGACGACCTCAGACAAGGCAATGCAGACCGCGCTCGCGCACGACTTGCTTTGGGAGTGGCTGGGAAGATGAGCCTCGAACATCCTCCTCCATATGGGGGCTTCAGCGCCCGCCAGCCTCCGGATGTGTGGGAGACACCTCACACGCGCCTCATCGATGGCCGCTGGTTCGACCTGTTGATCAGCAAACTCCGCAGCTTGGCCGACTACCAGGAGAAGAAGGCAAAGCTCAATCCTGGCAAGGGCAAGGCCGAAGAAGGGCAACCGAAAGCAGAACCAACAAAGAAGCCTCAAGCGAAACAAGGCGGCAAAGGAGGAGGAAAGAAAGGAGGAAAAGGGGAAGAGCAAGCTACCCCAACACCTCCGTCTCAGACCACCTCCTAGCGAATGAGGAAATTGCTCTGGACGAAGACTGTCGCCAGAAGGAGGCGTTTCCGGAGCCGCATGTGTCTGCTGGCGTTCGAGTACCCGGTGCACGGGCAGAGACTTGTAACGTCAAGCAGCTGTGGAATTCATTGATGAGATGGATTAGTTCTACCTCGTCTTCTTTTTCCCGTTTTTTGAAGTCTTTGCTCAGCACTGCACCGCCTGTTGAGGGTGGTACAACCTCTACCTTGTGGCCTATGCCAATGCCCTATCCTGCAGTCTGGTCCCACGAAGTTGGAACTGAAGACGGTGCGGCGATCACTAGAGCTCAGCAGAGGGCTGTCAATTTGGTGATAGCCGCACTGAGCTGGCTGCATATGGGGCGCCCTGGCGTTGCTCCGTCATCCATGTCTCTAGCGGCTTCTTTGTCCAGAAGGCAGTGGCAAGTGGTTAAGCGTTTTGAGAGGCAGATGGAAGATGTGAGTGAGAGTGGAGATATAGATGCGGCCATGATGGGCCGCACAGCTGCTAAGGTAGAAGGTTTGGATGCAATCATTGCGGAACTGCAACAGCGGGCTATTGCTTGGAAAGCTGATAGCTATGAGCAGCGTTGGCAAGCACAGGACCGTCGAAACCTGGCGGCAAAGTACAAATCTGGACATCAGCTCCTGGACCCTGGCGTAGTTGTGGGCAAGTTGAAAGTAGGCGTCCCTGCTTTAGCAAAAGAAGTAGATGCCTCTAGGCTGTCAGTTCCCGAAAAGCCTCCAGAGTTTGATCCTGCTGATTTGTTTGGAGAACTTCATGCGACAGTTTATAAAGACCCGGTCAGCCAAGCTATAACTCCTCATGAAGCTGATATGATGCCTCCCAGAGTTAGAGTACATGCTTCTAGGGATCAAGCTCTTCGTTTCCTGCAGTTCTTGGATGAGCGCCGGCGTTTGGAGCTAGTGCCAGCTGAAAAAGTACGAGAGTCGCACCTTTGTGGAGCTTTCGCCTTGACCAAGGACTTAGAGAAAGATCGATTGATACTAGATGCCAGACCTGCAAACATGTTGGAGAGAACCTTGAATGCTTGGACCCGGACGATGGGATCAGTGCAAGCGCTGTTGCAACTTGAGATTCCCCCTACAATGTCTTTGTATTTTTCTGGGACAGATCTTAGGGATTACTACTATTGTTTTCGGGTTTCATCGAGAAGAGCATGGCGCAACGCTATGAGACTGCCTTTATCACCTGCAGAAGTAGCCGGGCTCAACTGTTTCTCACCTAGCATGAAGCACTACAAGACACTGTACCCCTGTTTGAGTACCATGGCAATGGGAGACAACAATGCTGTAGAAATGGGTCAAGCTGCTCATGTTAACATTGGGATTCAAATTGGAGCTATCAAACCCAAGGAACTTCTCACAACTCATGGCAGAGCACCTAGGAGCAACATTGCGTGTGGCCTTATTATCGATGATATCATTTTTGCTGAACAGCGAGAGACACCACCTAGTGATGCCGTGCCTTCAGAAGGCGCTCGTCGGCTGCGGGCTATGTGCGCTGAATATGAGCGACGTCATTTGTTTGCTCACCCTCGCAAGACCTTTGTGGATGAGAACACGGTGGAATTTTGGGGAGCAGCTATGAACGGCTCTTCTGGGTTGGTGAGACCAGCTCCGACACGACTGGTGCCACTGCTGTCGCTGACTGCAAAAGTGGCCAAGCTTGGTTACGCGTCGGTGGCTCTTCTGGAAGTTCTGGCAGGAGCTTGGGTTTCCGTTCTCCAATTCAGGCGCAGGACTTTGTGTTTGTTGGATGCTATTTATGTGGCTCAGCGAGGTCGGGAGTCGGATGATGTAGTGCGGATTTCTGGGCACCTACAGGATGAGCTTTGGTTGCTTGCCATTTTGGGACCCATTATCTGCACAGACATGAGGGCACAAAGCATCCCTGAAGTTTTTCTTTCTGATGCTGCGGAGGAGGCTCAAGCAGTGGTTAGTTGCCCTGTACCGCAGTTCTTTACAAAAGAGTTGCAAAGGCACTGCCTTACCAGAGGCAGTTGGAGCAAGCTTCTTTCGCCTTGGAAGGTTTGGTTGAAGAGTCATGCCCAACTGCCCTTGGAGGACGAACTCCCGGAGGGCGTCCCCCTGGTTTCTCACCCCTTGTGGCTTGAGCTGGCGAAGACCCTGCAGTTTCAGCAAGACATCTTTGTGAGAGTGCGGAAGAAGAAGCACATTAATTTCCTGGAGCTGGAGACCATTTCGCTCTTCGAGCGGAAGCTGGCTCAACGCTACCAGGATGTGCGCTATGTGATGGGTGCTGACAGCCAGGTAGCTCTTGCCTGCTTGGTCAAAGGCAGATCAAGCTCTCCTGCACTTAACCAGTTGTTGCAAAGAAGTTTGGCAACGGCATTAGGTTGTGGCTTATACGGCAACCTGGGGTTCGTCCCGTCTTTGGCCAATGTGGCCGACGACCCTACCAGGGATCGACCTGTCCGAGCTCCAATTGAAGAAGCCCCTGCATGGCTGGTCGCCGCATTTGGCGGGGATTTTAGCAAGATGGACAAGTGGCTGGAACGATTGGGGTACGACCCGATGCATGTTGCTGAGTTGCCCTTTTCCGAAGGCACTGAAATCAGTGCCACCGCGTTAGCTAGGGAGTTGGTGCCAGGTCTGCGCGATGTACAGAAGCCTGACAGGCTGACAGGTTAGACCGTTTTGACAAAGTCTTTTATGAAAAGAAAGCCAACGCTGTTCAGTTGTATAGTGAGCCCAGTTGTACAGTAACAGCCGACCAAGACGGTGCTGCTGCATGTAGTTCTGCGTTTTTGGTAGCCGCTGATAGGTCAGGTGTCTCACCTTTGGAGGAACATCAACAAGAGATTATTCAAAATGGGGATCAAAAGGCATGCAAAAGCCAAACAAGAAGTGAAAAAAAGAGGCCAAAAAAGAAGAAGCTGAAGAAGGCCCACACAAAGACTAGTCGCTGTTGGTTTGAGCAGGGCACCCCCTCTGCTATAGGTAGGCCAGTTAGACCAGTTTGCCTGCAGAGGCACCCTAAAGTAGGTAGAAGCAGACATGCAGCCATGGACAATGAGGAGTCAATGAAGGCTCCGCTGTTGAGCGCAGCAGCCAGAGCTGCTTTGGCCGCTTTCCCTGCTGCACAGTTCTTTGCGCCGGGTGGCAAGCGAGCTCCTGCTGGGTTTCAACCGCAGCGCCGGGGAATCCTCGACTTATATAGTGGAGATGCGGGCGTCGCCCGCGCTCTCAGCCGAAAGTATGGTGTCTGGGTACTGACCTTTGGCTTTGACCATGGGCCAGGGCAAGACCTGCTGAATGAAGAAGTGCAACAAAAAATTTTTGCTGCGCTGGAAGCGGAGAGTTTTCTAGGAGTAGGTGCTGCCCCGGACTGCAGCTCATTTTCCAGGGCAGTCACTCCTGCCGTCAGAGATACTGAGCACCCTTTTGGCAAACCTTTTATTTCTGAGAATATGGAAAAGAAGGTACGAGTGGGGAATGCCCATGCTGCTTTTATGCTGCGCATCCTGCAGTGGTGCGAGGACCATGAAATGCCCTATTGGGCGGAAAACCCGGACGGGAGTTTTCTCTGGTTGCTGCCACCATGGATCCAAACTGGCATTGGGTCTTGCGCCCGTTCTTACAGGTTTGACCAATGCCGTTACGGCACTCCTTGGAGAAAGAGGACTCGGGTAGTAACCAACACCCGACTTGCTGGCCTGCGCGAGCTTTGCCTGGGCTGTCACAGCCATTTGCACTTGCGTGGGAAGAGCACACAAAATAGTGTTTGTTGGACGAAAGTGGCACAGGTGTATCCCAAGACGCTATGTGAGCGCCTCGCAGATGCACTGGCTGATGCTGCTGGCCTTTTGCCTATGCGCCGCAGGTTAGATACTGCGAGCTGCGCACGCTGCCTGACGGCTCGAGTGGGCGAGGCAAGCCATCCAGGTCCTGCTCGACCTCGAGATCATGGACCTCGTAACCCTCAGCTTCTTCAAGATATGCGCCTTGTTGAACCGCAGACGGCAGCAAGACAAGACAAACTTTGGTTGGAGCTCGAGCAATGGCTGCGAGAACGTCTTAGTCCTGACACTCTTAGCCAGCTTTTTCTTTGCCCCGCTCTTGCGGTCAATGTCTTGCAAGCATATGGCATGTATTTGTTTGAGTCTGGACGAAGATTGTACGAGCTGCGGTATACTTTGATTGCTGTTCAAAACAACTTCCCCCACATGCGCATGCTGATGGGGCCGGCTTGGGCTGTAGTCTCAAAATGGGAGATGGTACAACCTTTGCAACACAGACTCCCTCTCCCTGAGTTGCTCTTTAAGGCCATGTTTGTCCGCGCTGCTTAAAAGGTTGGCATCGTTGGGTTGGCACCCTTCTGCTGGGATACGAAGGCATTGCTCGAATTGGTGAAGTCCTCAAAGCACACAGGTGCGATCTTTTGCTGCCCTCCGACCTGCTGGAGACTGACACTGGGGTTGCTTTTCTTCGAGTACGCCAACCGAAGACCCGTTTTCGAGGTCGAGGCCGGGTTCAACATTTAAAGATTAAAAATCCCCTTGTTTTGCCGTTTTTGGAAAGAGTGTTTGGCCAACTAGACCCTTCACTTGCACTGTTTCCTTTGACAGCGGGCATGTTCCGCAAACGATGGGATTGCCTTCTGGATTTGCTGCAAGTGCCTCCACGACATCGACCCACGCCTGGTAGCATTCGTGGAGGTGGTGCTGTTTTGGCGTATCGCAGAGGCGAACCCATAACTGACATTTTGTGGCGGATGCGATTGCTTTCTTTGCCTACTTTGTCTAGTTACTTGCAGGAGCTTGCTGCAGACTCTATGATCACCCATCTTCCTCCTCGAGTGCGACACCGGATCCATCAAGTTGCTACCCTTTTTCCTTTGACCTTGCAGTCCCTGGGCTCAGCCACTGGCGTACAAGCTCGTACCTACGGGGACGGCCTGCTTTAGAAGCGGATGGGGGTACTGTGAAGCCGGCCTACAGCTGCCTGTGATCCATTACGTGTTTGTCACCCAGATGGCTCCTTGTTTGATGCAGCAGAGACCTTACGTAGCTTCCCAGCACCTTTGGACTTTCCACAACTTTGGCAAGCTGAAGCAAGACAAAAAGTGAGCGGTGCTGACATGCATGAACCCTTCATGCATTTCCTGCCCCGCTGAAGAAATTGGGGCCCACCGCTCCCCCCCGTGATGGGGGTACTGTGAAGCCGGCCTACAGCTGCCTGTGATCCATTACGTGTTTGTCACCCAGATGGCTCCTTGTTTGATGCAGCAGAGACCTTACGTGGCTTCCCAGCACCTTTAGACTTTCCACAACTTTGGCAAGCTGAAGCAAGACAAAAAGTGAGCGGTGCTGACATGCATGAACCCTTCATGCATTTCCTGCCCCGCTGAAGAAATTGGGGCCCACCGCTCCCCCCCGTGATGGGGGTACTGTGAAGCCGGCCTACAGCTGCCTGTGATCCATTACGTGTTTGTCACCCAGATGGCTCCTTGTTTGATGCAGCAGAGACCTTACGTAGCTTCCCAGCACCTTTGGACTTTCCACAACTTTGGCAAGCTGAAGCAAGACAAAAAGTGAGCGGTGCTGACATGCATGTTATATCCTTGTCAAATCAGTGATATATAATGATTTTATATGATTTCATTTGTGGCCCTTTGTGGCCCGTTCAATGTGGGCGACATTGCCAATAACAGTAAAACGGATACGACTCCCCCAAAATTCCACGACATTTTGACACCAGCCCCCTGCTGATGTCCACGCCATTGCGTGAACCTGCTGTGTTGCATGCTTTGTCTGCGGGGTCCTTCCCAATCAGGACCTTTTGCCAGTGGCTTCCACAGAGGAGGAGTCCGAGAAGGACAAGAACAGGCATTTGGCCGGTCAAGATCCAAACTGACACTTAGTGGCCATGTCTTTGTGAGAAAAATTAAGTACTGTACCGACTCTCAGTCAAAGGCACATTGCGAAGACATTCTAAGACGATCTGTGACACAATTGTGAATCAAGCAGCCGGCTCATGCAGCGTAACTACTCCGTGTCTTCTGAACTCCTTTCCTTCCGTGCTCCACGGAGGCGACTCTCATTCGGTACGACGACTACGGGGGTGCCCGAAGAGGATGATGTGCTTTCCGAGTTTGAGGTGGGGGAGGTTATCAATAACGTTGATGATCATCCGGACGGAGACGGTGGCGTTGCACAGGCCATTTGCAGTGAATTCAAGGATCCAGTGTGTCGACTGCTGACTCTTCTCAAATTGTTGCACGTTTGACGAAACTCATGTGGGAGAGGTTAGGTTTCAGGTACAGTTACAGCTTTGAAAAGCACCAGAGTTGGTGTTTCTGGTCAAGTGGGTGAGCTATCAAGGAGCCAGAGGGTTTGGTTGGACTAGGCGGCGAAGCCGCAGATATCCGGTGAAAGCATTGATTCGGACGGCGAGTCCGAGGTGCTCAAACGGGGGGGAATCCAAAAGAAAGAAGGTGACACCCCGGGTGTAAGCGAGAATTTTTATTTCATGTTGTTTCAGGAAATGGAAGGCCAATTGAAAGATGTTTGGAATTTAGATAGAGGTACTCCCATGCATACTGAATTGAACTTGAAGTCATGTCAGAGAGGTGCACAGTTGCAATCTAAATGCGAAGCTGGACAAGGGATACGGTTTTGGGACTTGGAAATGCGTGCAGCATCACTTGTCGGATCCTTGAGCACCAAGTATAAACATTTCCACTTTGTCCTTTGTTCTCAGAATGTTTTAACAATTCTTGACACCTAAGCACAGGTTGGCGCTAGCTCCCCTGTCTTGTGTGGACTGTGTCTTTGCGGGTGCCTTGGCCAGGTCAAGGAAGCGGAGTCCAGGTGCGGCTCGCAGCTGAGTCTGCTTGATGCATGAAAAAACACGCCTTCGCACCAGGTTTGAAGAGAACTCTTCAAACTCGAATGAGGCCACTCAGTTGGCGCCTTCGTGTTGGTGAGCACATGTGTTTTGGTCGTGGGGGGGTTTAGTCCAATCTCTTTTCCGAATCAAGTCGCTTCACAATCTTGTGTCCTTCCAATGCCCCCTTCCCAGTATATGATGTCAGCAGTCTGAACTTCGGGATCCGTTGCAGCCTTGATATGTGACAGAGGTGGATGGTTCGAATGGTGCTTCATGCACTGGGGCACATCAATCAGATTGCACGTGGAGACTTGGCCACACGTTGTGAGAATGGGTCTCTTTGTGATCGGAGTTTTTTTCCAATGGAATTTTGTTTGAACTTTCTGACAAGATTTCGGCAATTGTTTCTTGCTAAGGGCTTGCGAAGTTGCAACAACCTTGCAAACAAGCGAGGGTTCCGATGCTGTCAATGGAGCCGTTCGGCTGGAAGTTGATGGTTGATTATTCTGGGGGTCCGGACAACCTTTCAACCCAAAGACAAAGAACTGTGGGACCCTTGAAGCTTCTTTTTTGGTGGCATTTGAGTGCATGTGCAGGTGTTAGAAAGCCTCCTTTGACTTTCAGGATTTGAAGCAGTCATGTTGGTGACATGCTTCCGTCTGAAATGATACATACGGCTTCTGAACGTTGACCAGGTTGTTCAAATCGGTGCAGCTGATGCATGCGCTCCTCAGACTCTCGTCTGCATTTGAAGTGGAGTTCCTTTCACTGCAAGGCATCATACAAATCGAAACATCTTTAGATTGTCTCTGAATTCGTGGGTTTGCTTTGTGTGTGTGTGTGCATCAAGACTAGCATGCGATATGAATCCTTGGCGACTGCAGGAGCGAATCCTTGGAGGCCAATTTCCTTCCTGAGCTACTCGGCAGAACAAAAACAGATTGAAACTGATCCCATTCATGGTCAACAGCTTGCTGCGGTGCTGAGGATATGTCTTCACGTGCTGGGTTTTCTTCCTGTGCCTCAACTTATGAAAGGCTACATACGAGATGTGCACAAATAAACGAGTTGTCAGGCAGAAACGGAATTTGATCATTGTTGTTACAGCTGTTATCATTATATCATATCATTATATTATATTCATATCTTTTCCCAGCCTGAAAATCCTGAAATTTGGCAGACCGAGCCGAGGTGCAAGAAGTAATGAAACAGAAAGTTCGGGCAGTGTCCAGCAATTTTGGCTGCCACAAGGCTGGTGGACGAAAGGATCAAGCTTTGCATTCCGATGTCAACTGAGTCAACTCTCAACTTTTAAAGATGGCGCAGGTCTGGCTAACTCACTTGTTCCGCTTGGTGGACATAGATACACTTCAGCCGCTGAGTGATGTACCGTCGCGTGGCTGAATGCAGCAGTTTTGCAGGTTTTTGCTGTGTCAAGGGCTTGCTGTTTGCGATCGCCTTTCATTTTTTAAGCTGGGATATTTTCCAGGGATGTTTGTATGAAGATCACTCTGGGGAAGAGAGCAAATCGCATGTCGTTGCCCGCTCTTCTTTGTGATTGCTTACTTTCTCGTTTCCATTCCTGACCCTTTTCAGCTTTTGTCCTTGTCCTGTTCACCTTTCTAGCGTACCTGCTTCTCTTTTCTTTGCTTTTCTTTGGCTCGTTCTTCTGCTTCACCTACACCCTTTTGCCTCTCCCTTGCCCATTTCAACTGCTCCTGCTATTGCAACCCAACTTGCGATCCTGATGACAGAGTGTGAGCACTCCAGCCAATGCCAGTTGGCTAGGACTTTCACTACCGGTAGTGCGTTGCTTTAGGTGCAATCTGCTACTCCCAAACCCCACTCGTAAACCCGATTCCTCGTCACCACCTCCCACCCCCCCCCCCCCCCCCCCCCCCCCCCCCCCCCCCCCCCCCCCCCCCCCCCCCCCCCCCCCCCCCCCCCCCCCCCCCCCCCCCCCCCCCCCCGCCACAGCCACCGCCACGGCTGCTATTGCTAGCCATTTCGAAGTTTAGAAATAAACATGTGTGTATGCAGCATATTCACTTCTCAGAATCTTGTCCTCTCAGAGGTCAGAACCTTGGTGACATAATGCCTAGGATGGCGCGAGAGTGGCATCCCATTGAAGAGTTCACAGCTTCGATGTCGGTGACGCGCGTTGAAACCAACTCGTCATGGTCTGATGTCAGAGACAGACTGCTGTCAACGCTGCGACTTCGTGGTGATTCTTCAGAGGGCGTCCAAGGTGGGGGAGGTTTCGCAAAAGCAGCTATCAACTTGTGCTGTGATTAGACGACAAAGGCTTCCTGCATGTAGCCGACAAACAAAAGGTTTTTGGGAGGCAGCAAATTAGCCAAGGAATGCCAAGGAGTGTTCCAATGCAGGGATTGGAGTGCATGATACTCTTGTCGTTTACGTACCTTCTTTGCGCCTGTTAGGCTGCTTGCAACTCTGGTTTGGCCCTTCGAAGCGGATTGTCGGAGGCAAGCACCTCGAATATTTCAATTTCATCAACGCGAAGACATTGGCTACTTGCGGGCTTGGAAAGAAGCAGGCGGGTTGCGACACACGCCAAATATGCCCAAACTGTGGACAGGTTCTTGTTGTTTCCCCTAATACACCACCCGAGGTTGAGGGGTTTCAGGGCCACGTCGCGGCAAAACGACTGACTGATTTGTGCTGAGACACACACACACACAGGCCTGCAGATTAAGAGGAGAATGGCAGCCTCCTCGAATTAAGCTTGCCACATGGCCTGGAATTTTATGTGCCCATGACTTTCGCAGTGAAACAACAGAGGCTCAAAAGTTGTCTGTCAATGATGAATGCATCAGAAGCGGGCAAGCATCAGAGACAGGAAAAGGTTGAAAGGTACTGAACGATTGACTGAACGATTGTGAAAGACTATTTATCAAGGGTCCAACAGAATGTGCATGAAACATCCTGAAGAAGGGTTTGTTTCATTTTATTTTGTTTTTCAATTCGCACCAAAAGGACCAGTTGTCAAAGTTGTCACCATGTTTGGTCAACAGGACATGCTACTGTGACGCAACTTGGAGGCCCACTGAGGTGTACATAGACTTCGGTAGACCTGCAAGACGCTGAAAGCGATGATGTCTACTGGACAATGACGGGCGTAACATGAAAGCACTTTCCTGGACGCGTTTTCTGGAATCCTGTAAAGTCTCAAGCTTGCACAACCATTTCAAACAAAGAAGTGCAAATGAGTCATCTGGTTCCAGGACTGCAGATTTGATCGTGGGTCTGCGTTAGAAGTTTCCTTTTTTTTCACACTTAACCATTCAAGTTTCATGCAATCAAACATCAACTTGAAAATTGGCAGTTTCGAATTTGAATGCATGTTCATTCCATTCACATGTTTCGGATGAAGCTGAATTTATTCTCTTGATGGCTCCAAGCCATGTGTGTTCTTGGAATGCATTGGTTTGAAAGCGTTTGCATTTGTTTCTTGAAACAAGCTCGCAGAGTGAAACGACCGAGAACTGCCAAAACCGAAACTTGCAACTCACTGATGCACATATTTGAACTTACTGTAACTGTGCTGCATTCGCACAAACATTCGTGGATACTTGGAAGCAATGGCCTCGGCGAAGGAGCTTTTGGGTTTAGACGATGTTCTGTAATGTTCCTGTCCACATCCTACAGTAGTGGATTTGTCATAGGCCACCTTTTCGATAATCATTGGGTACATTGGCTAGGTTTTTTGGGCATCTTGTCTTGTTGGGTTTGTGAGTTTGTGTGAGTCTTTGGCTTCTGTGGTTTGTACAGCTGTGCGGAGAGCCCTTTGCCAAAGGAGACCTCGACGCCAGGTGCAGGCAGTGCCCTGACCAGAGCTGAGGCGCGTTCAGCAAGAAGTGGTTGTGTACATACGCTTCTGAGGATGCATGTTGTTGATTTTTGATGCACGTTGATGATTGCTGATGCATGTTGATGCACTTCATGCATGTGATGCTTGAAGTTCGCTTTTTGGTTGCTCCCAGCAAATCTTGAGGGACCTTGAAACAGTGGTGTTGCTGTTTTCAGCTGGGGATTTTGACATAGCGTAGCTTTGAAGATTTTGATTTCATGACTGAAAGGTCGCAATTTGATTCAAGATATTTAGGCCTTTAGTGAATGTTTTCACAGGCAAACTTTCCAAGAAGCATTGCCTAAGCTTTGCTGAGGATTTTGCCTAATTTTGTGATGTTTTGCGGTGTTTCTTTTGGCTGCTGTGGTTTGTACAGCTTTCCGGAGAGCACTTTGACAAAGGACACATCGACCAAGAGTGCTCAACAGTGGCTGGATAGTTGTCAGGCGCTGTCAGAAGGCTGTGCTTGTGTACAACCATTCCATTGGTGCATGTTGCTTAATGATCTTAATGCTGATGCTGTTGTCACGTTCGTTCATTTTTTTTTTTAAAGTGCCGTAGCTTGGGGCATGGCATTTCCGCCCAGGAGGAAGACTGTCCGAACTTGCAGGAGTTGGCAAAGCGACCCTTGGCTCCAGCCAGGGGAGAAGTTCTGCGGTGGATTGTGGAACGGACAGAGTGTTTGGTCCCAAATTGTGTGTGACCCGTTCCCTGGGGAATTGAGAATAGTTTTGGCCAGAGGGGAGGGAGGTAAAGGAAAAAAGTGGGAAACTCACAGCTCGGGTATTTTGCAATATTGCTCAGCCTCTATTAGGCCACTTCAAACAAGCACTAAGCTAACATTCAACCAGACCACATCATTCAACCACCTTCAACTTCAAGGCCTGAAGGAGACATATGGCATCGGAGCGAACCCTGCGGACCTTTTAAAGCGGCCGTTTCAACCTTGGACTCCTGAGGCCTGGAGCCGGGTGGGCCCGGGGAGCGCTGGTAGCGGAAAGATCATGGATACCAATGATTCCAATGATACCATTTTTTTGTGTTATGAGTTATGATTCTTATGTGCTCAGGAATGTTCAGGGCAAGATTGTTGGGCGAAAAAGTTCCAGGACACTGGTGAGCAATTGGTTTTGGAATGCTTTGGAGGTATAAGTAAATCTTGTAGCCGCACAGGACTGTGACCAGGGCTTTCGGATGTTTTCCAGCTTTAGTGAGGCCTTGCTGGATGTGAACGAGTTCAAGAGCAAGTTGTATCGCCTCGGAGTTTCTAGCGATTTGCTTCAGCCGTGGTTTTGGTCGGTCGTTCTTTGATGTTCTTTGTGCCCTATATACTTGCAGAAGCTGTATGAATAAATTGATCCAGATTCAAGTCGTTGCACGTGCATGAGATGTCGAATATTCTTGGATTGTTCGAGCAAGAGCTGAGATTTGTGATATTTTTGGGTTGTCATTTTGATCAAGATTTGGGGCTGAAAATAAATTGATTTGGGTGGATTTCTTCGATGTTGGTGTTCATTGATGTTGTACTCGAAACAGAATGCTCTCGCCGGTCATAATTTCGGTCACAAGATTCCAGCCCATCGGCTGTCAGCCGAGCAAAAGAACACCCCAAGGCTAATGCGTTTGGGATCCCAATTCCCTACTTTGATGCTATTGTGTGTTGCCACCTGGTAATCGATCTAAAGGTCCTTGTAAGGAGTTTTAATTGCGAAAGCCGTGCATATTAAATATATGTTGGATTGGAAACCCTCGCGAAAGTTTTTTTTGTCCGAAAGTAACATTTGTTTCGCGAAAGTTCAGCGAAAGTTGGATATCATGATTGCCTAACATAGGTTCCGCAAAAGATAAACATGGAGTTCCCGAAAGTTTCGCGAAAGTAACACTTTTTATTCGCGAAGAATGGCCGTTCCCGGATAAAGGAATTTTGATCAACCATCATCTATGTTCAGCTTGCAACACCCGTCCAAAATGCATGTGTGTGTGCAACTCTCATCATGAGCGCGGGTTTGACGCAGTCGTTGGTGTAGTTTTCTTGATTCCAGCGACGTCAACTTGAGGTTTTTAGTGATCTTTACGGCAGCTTCAACTTTGCATCTTGGATGTGTGTGTGTGTGCGTCCAGTGTTTCATTCCAAAGTCACTAGTTATATATGTATTGTGTAAGAACAGCATTGATGGACTTGAATTCAGCCTGCCAACGCTGGTACAATGCTGGAATAGATCACTACATCTGAGAGTTTCCAGGGAATATGGAATCATTCTCATTTTGGCTGCCTCACCCTGCACGTGCAAGTTTGGCTGAGCTTCATACTGATTCTACAGATTGCCTTACAAGATTGCAGTGTATCATGGTATGATTTGAGAGAATTTGTGACTTCTGGTACTTGGGAGCAGCAACATTAATTGCCCAGGCAGGGCTGTTCAAAGAGATGGCCGGGCACACTGATAGAGCCAGCAACTCCACAGCAGGGGTGGTGTTCAATCACTATCCGACATGGATACCTTTCAAGAATTATAAGAATCAACATGAGAACGGCACACAAAAAGGCTTGGAAGTTGGAAGATGATTGTCCATTGTTTTCGTTGATTTCTGATTGGAACATACCTTCCTTGGGGTCTTGCAGGTGTGCAGTTTTAAAGCAACTCAACTTGACTTAAGGCATGAATCATGAAGAACATGTTGAGTATGGCTGCTGATTTTGGAATGGTACTCTTTCAATGTTCAAGCTGTTTGGATCCTTGATCACAAGTTCTTCAATGTTCTCAAGGTGTTTCCGGAGAGAATGTGGAAACTGTTGGATGGTTGCAGTGAATTTCCCTGACAGCTAGATGCAACATGACGCAACCAAGGTCTTGAAGACGTAATCAACGGCCTCCAGCCCTTCTTCGAGGATGACGTTGCGACTCCGAGTACACCGGAGTTTGGTCGTCCCAACCTCAGTGAAAGAACTGGACTAATCCGACTTATCCTATTGGAGTACTATGGTGATTCGAGACGATTCCTGGGGTGGGGCACCAAGTATTTGAACAATGCAGATTCTGACAAGGTGCTGTATAAACCAATTTTTAAAATACAGGTTCCCCCCTCAATTTCAGCTGCCCTGTTTGCCTTGTTTTGGTGGGCTCTAATTTTATCTCAAACCTCCGGGTCCCAATTTAATTTTTTTTTGGGGTGCCTAAATTAGTGACCTAGGGCTCCAATTTTTATATGAGGCTCCAACTCTATAGACATATGTCGGTTTTGTGTGGTTTTGTTCAGTTGCCAATTTTATAGTGTATCAATGCATGGTTTCATGAAACAACTTGGTCACCAAAGGGTTCCAATTTTGTAGCTACCTGAAATGTGCTGCATGCCAGGGTCCCAATTTTATAGCACCTTTGATTTTTTGCTACATCAGAGCGCTCAAGTATGCGCAATGCTGGAGAAGAGAAAACATGAAAAACAAACATTAAAAACATAAAGTTCATCAAACATAAAGCAGTAGAAAAATCATGAAAACATTTTCACCTTTCAACATGGAAAATGTTTTTTCCCCCTGCTGCACACGTTTACAGTACATCGCGTGTTGGGGCATTACTTAAACTGAGATAAAATTGGGGACCGCATCATCGAAGGAAAATAACCCGCCCAAAAAATTCGACTTGGTACACCAAAATTTAATGTAAAAAAACACCTATGATCAAACCATTTTGGATGGCCCCAATTTTATAGAGGTCAATTTGGAGCTAGGACCACCCCCCAAATGAGCTGGGTGTCCCAATATTGTAGCGTTGTTGGGCTTGATGATATTGATGGGTTACTGGCAGGTTGTGATTTTATAGGGCTGATTATGTATGTGTCTGTCAGGCTTTCAATTTTATAGATGGCCCCTGAAGGGCATTTTCAAAGGATACATGGGGTCCCCTATAAAATTGGAACACCCAGTTCAATGGGGTGAATTGGTAAGGGGATATTCATCATAAAATTTTAGATGTGTTTGAAACAATAGTTGAATTTACGCATATACGTTGCGGAATTTCAGTAGTGATATACTTCTGACACACCTATCATGGTACCTTAATGAATCATTTCGGGCCTACAAAAATAGGTGATGCAATTATCCAAATGAAGGTATAACATGGTATAACCAAGAGTAACAATACTAGTTTGTCATATTGGGTCAGTGGTGGGGTGTGATCTGGCTTAAGCTCTCAAAGCAATGACACCAAGTAGCACCAACCCACTGATACCCCACACAGCTCATTTGTTTAAGATATCTACCTACTGACTGTATCTTCCGCTCGAGCTCATCACTGCCATCCAGGTTTGGAGATCGTGCAGGCCCTTGGCCCAGGGAATTCTAGTCACGACTGAAATGGTGGTATCAACACAGATGAAGCAACTAAATCTGAGAAACAGACACATATATTTTAAAGTTTTAAAGTCATTAGATTGATACAGTAGGTAGATATGTTAACCAAATACAGTGGGGTATAACTAGGCAAGTCATAACTAATACTGGTGCTATTCTGGGCCCCTCATATAGGAAGCGCAAGTTTTGGATGGGTTATTGTTTGGCCCTCGTTGCTTGCAGGATGATCCCACCCAAGACATCTTAAGTACTGGTTTCGAATTGGTGCCAAAGCCTAGCTATAAAGGGGAGACGTATCAAGCAGGCCCATGCACTTATTTGCGCGCTGTAGGTTCTGTAGCTTTTCTCGATGGCTTTGCAGGTACGTTAATAGAGCATGCTCAGTGCCAGATGATCGTTTTGCCATGTTTTGCCCGCACTATTATTGCAATGCTTGGCACTTTCAGTTCTCGGCCGCGCGAAAATGCGCAAATTATGATCCCCAGCGATTAACTATCAGACATCATGACGTTTCTTCAAGACATAGCTTTGGACCTCACCCCATTGTCCGGAACACGTGTGCATTGAATGTTTTAATATCTCCGGCCCACCTCATGTACAAAAGGCTGCAGCTTCCAACAAAAGACCCTGCGATACCCCAATTGACATCAGCTAAAATTTAGGCTTGTCCAGAATCTCAGAATGGGGACCCACAGACCCCTCAAGTTGTGACGGTCAAATAAGTGTTTTCATTTGAATAGGAAAAAGATATGATAAACTGTTAGATTTGGGTCAGACAAAGCCATTGAGGCAGACCAGCAAGCGCTTCCAATGAAAACGCGCGAGGGCACAGAGAAGGAGCGACGGATGCAAGGCTTGCAGGTGAGGCGAAAATGCAGATTTTCCATGATTTTCCCATGATCCAATTCGAGGCTTATGCTGAAGTCAGGTTACCATGTCAAGTTGCCGCCAGCCTTGCTGCCTTGGGCCTGAGGCAAATCAGAAACAATCTAGACGAGCTGCGAGCCACCAGCAGCTCGCTGACACTGGGGCTGCAGCAGGCTTCGATGGGTAGATGATGGGCCCGGGGCCCGCAGAAAGCAATTGAAGCCTTGAGTGGCTCAGATTTCTGGGTATTCTTCTTTCACTTTCACAGACGTTTAAGCAGTGTCTCACAGAAAAAAACAAATGACTCCTCTGATTTCTTTGGTCTTGACACATCTTGGCACATCTTGACACAGCATCTTGACACAGTTTGCACCCCCCTCAAACTCCATCAGTGATCACCATGGCATGGTCAGTCTATCTTGGAAAATCACGCAGGAAATCGTTGGGTTTGCTCATTTGGTTGCTGGTGTCAAACATGTGTTTCAACCCTGTTTGGGATGATGGTCCGCAAATGTCCACGATATCTTTATACATTTTCAGGGGGTCGGTTGAAACCAGCAACCAATCCTATATGGATGTATATGGTTTCCGTCTTCACCGCTGTCCAGAAAGTGCCAGGCCCTGGGTGCAGCAGACAACTTGCAGCAGAAGATCCAGGAGACTGAACAGCTGCAAGAGCAGCACCGAAGGCAACTGGAAGCTGCCGAGCACGAGTTGCCTGATCATGTTTAATGAAAGCAGGTGTAAAATTCAATTTCATTATCCTGTGTGCTTGTTAAAAAAGGCAAGATTTGGCAACGTGGAGCAAGGGGATAGGAAAGAGCAAGGAGAGAGAGAGAGAGAGAGAATGCAACAGCATGCAACAGCATGCAACAGAGTTGGTAGGCACCCTGAAATGAAACAAAGATGGCAAGCAAGGGGGAGGGATGTACCTGAAACAATCACAAGGTCCCAGTTTGTTGTGTCGTGGGCGTCAAGAGAATGGAGCTGGTTGATGCTGGGTACCAGCACTTGCTCGACAATTGTGGACATTTACAGTATATTACGATCCATTTTCTATGGTGCTATGTAAGTCTCGGATGCATACTGTATATAAGAATTGCTTCCCTGATTTCTTGATTTGTTTCCTAGCTTTAGGGTAAACCATGAGAGCACCGTCATTGTTTCATACGCCCGGTCGTTGTTACATTTCACACTTCACTGATGCAGTGACTTTTCTCATAATCTGGTCACCACATGTCACCACACAATATACTCAACATACTGTATCGTGCTGATGATTCAAACTATGTTCCATCCGGATTCATAGTCACTCAATGTGCCTCATATACTTGTTTTTTTTGGGGTATGTTTTGTTTCGAAAGCACTTGACATCACCAGTGCGCTCTGCCGTGTCCCACCCCATGTCCGTGCACCGAGGTTTGTCGATGAGAGAATGCAGTACCAGCAACGGCTGGGGGAGATGGAAGCGCAGCTTGCGCATCAGGAGCACCTTGCCATCCCTTGTGGGGAGAATGATGATGAACCAGTGGATTTTGGGGTTCTCACTCAAAGATTACATCATGTGTTATCATGTGACAGCACATCTGGCAAAAGAACGCTGTGCAAGATGGTTTCTTACCGGCAATTGCCAGACATTTGGTTCCATGTCGACTTTAAGGTGTCTGTGTGTGTCCGTACTAGTAGATGATACATGGATACATGTTATATAATCTATGGCCGGCCATTGATTTCGGGGGCGCTAGCAGAGGAGACAGGGACGCACACAAAATCTCCGTGAACGTGGAGCTGACAAATTTTATCAATAAAGCTCATTAAAAACATAAGATGACAACCACAATGTCACAGATGTGTTTGGACCATCTTGTTGCTATCGGAGGTTGCCATGCGAATCATGCGAATCAATGTTGTGGCTCCAAGGAAAGACATTTCAAAACACGTTCCAACAATCGACACTGCGTTCAAAAAAATCATCAAACATGGTACTGTAATTAATGGGAATTCTAAATTGGTATTTTTATAAAAATCATCAGAATAAACGCGTGATTTTCCAGCAAACCATCTTTGAGTACCAGAGGGTATCAATTTTATATGGGTCTATGTCTATGGGTCAAATATGGATTGTTGCCAAGCAGTTTGGGTTCTGCTCATTCACTGAGGCAAAAGTTCTTGGCGAGTTTGGCCATTGCCTACCTTGAAAACTACAAGGAGTCTCCAATCACAAGGGTGGTACTTGGTGTCATTGCTTTGAGAGCTTGAGTGATAGGTTCGGTCCTTTTGGGAGGTGCTAGGGCCATGGCGGCTATGGGTTAAAGCTTCAGTCCTTCTCAGCAGTCAAACCCATCCTATGCCCGGGGCCCTGCATGGTGAATGGCTGGAGCAGGAGCGCGCAGAACTTGAAGCCGCCAAGGACGAACTCAGACAGAGAGAAGCCTTGCAGTCTGGGATGTGATGAGTTGAACATCCATGAGAAGCAAACTGAATACATGAAACGTTGGTACTACTTGTACTATCCTGTCATATGTGTGCATCCATATGTGCGGGGACATATGTGTATATATATATATAATTATATATATATATATATATATTTG
>CAMXCT020002684.1:77500-82500 GCA_947184155.2 Cladocopium goreaui
GGAGATGTTGCACGACGCCCAAAATGGCAAATAGTTGGGGAAACTTATGACTAACCAGCGGATTGTAAAACAATACCAACGCTATAAACGGATCCATTTATATGTTTTTCTTGGGTCCCCAATGACCTGATGTTTGATGGACTCTTTGTACCTACGACAATCTTAGACCTATCTTGAAGGCTATGTGGGCCGATCTTGAGGCAAAAAACCAAAACGTTGCCTAGCTGGCCTAGCTAGGTTCGCCACAGCGACGCCCCATGCTACTGAAGGACGAACTTCTTTTGTCTGCTTCCCTCTCTCTGGATCTTGCGGTTTGCTCGCATCATTTCTTGCCCCTGATTGCAATGTCTTCTCTGACGCGCTCCGCGCTCCCCCTTGCCGTCGGCAGGGTTGCCGGATATGCTTCAACATGTTTCACTTCTTGGGAGTTTTTAATTCAAGTTCAGTGTCTGACACCGTGAATCGCCGTGAATCGCCGTGAATCGCCATGACAGCATGACAGCATGACGGTAGCCATGAGAGATCCGTGCGGATCCGAAGGTCCCAGCACGAAGCTGCCGCCGCCATCGCAGCCGCCGCCGTAGGTCCGAAGCCTCAGACGTCGGATGTCGTAGCTCAGACACGTTGCCTCGACGTTGCCTCGACGTTGCCTCGACGTGGCCTCGACGTTTGTCATGTTGTGTGATTGCTCAGATTGCCAGGCAAGATGAAAAACGACCCAGTGAGACCCGGTGCCGAAGAATGGCACCTTCCAAATGCATAGGGGTGTGTTGGAAGGTTCCATATAATAAGATATAAATGATATAATAAGTATTTAGATATGTCTAGGGATGAAAATGGAGAGATTTAGTATTCACTCTTGTTTATTTTTTGGTCCTCAAACGTGAAACATAATCATGCACATGGAAATCCAACCTTTAAACATATTAAAACTACAGTGTCAAAAGTCAGCCAAAGTTGAGGACCTTGAATTCTGATCCCCTTGCTTCGTTTAATATCGTTTAATGTCAATGCTGGATCGGACTGAATCTGACAGTTCAACAGTAGGTGTTGCCAGAGGTCATCACATCACTGGTGGATTCACTGAGTGACATGAAGTGACATGAAGGGACATGAATGCACGTGGCATTTCACATCATTTCGCGGATTCCGGGTGTTCTGCTCTGTGTACAGATTTCATGGTTTACCCGATGGTTTCGATGGTTTTCGCTTTCCAAGCCACCAGTGAGTCGTGAAGAGTCGGACTTCTTAGTGTGGCGTGTCCTGTTGATTTGAAAGCGAGCAATGAGACAATTCTTTGGCACAGTCGAAGGTCTATCAGAGTCTAGCATTCTTTCTATCACTCTTTATCAATGCTAGTCCAAAACTTGCTATGTCTTGAGAATGCGTCCAGTGATGCCCAAATTCCCCTTCAAATTTTGTTTGTTTCTGCTTTCGAATCCAGAGGCGAACCGAGTTGCGAAACTTCTGCTTCGTAGCTTCACAACTGTCAGTGTCAGAGTTGGTGTCACTTCGAAGAATTTACAAACATCTCTGAGATCTCTTCTGGAGCGAAAGATCTGTAGAAAAAATCGGAAGCGACACTACTTTTAGTAGTAGCTGCTGTAAGCCAAAAGGCCAATGTACAATGCCGCCAGGCATCCGCCAGGCAAAACGAGCCAGACTGACATGGCTTAAAACGGAAAAAGAACCTGGCAAGATCTTGCGACCCAGGATTTTGTTGGCGTTTTCTGTTACTCTGTTTGATAGTATCAGCTGTATGAGCCCATATGAAGATGAAGAGAGCATTTCTTTTTGCAGACTCTCTGTATTGTCATAGTACTGTCTGCATCTATTTGTTCAATCTGTAGTTAGGACATTTATTGTAGAAGCGTCACATCGGCAAGGGATCCTGTCAGAATCCTTTGAGACAGTACCCCTGCGGCAAATGCTTTGAAGAGCCGTATCCGACAGAGGAACTGAAGGAGAAACGGGAGCACCTTATAAAGTTTATAGAGATATATCATTATATCATGATTATTAACATATATCCTAATTGATCTTATTGCTCATCAAAATCAATATGTCAAAATCTAAGAGATGTGTCAGTCCGCCGATCACAGAAGCATATTGGAAACATTTGGGAACCCTTCTCAGCCCATCAAGGCTTGGAATTTTGGTATAGTTGCTGGCTTTCGTAAACTCGAGGAATACAACAGCTGGAAGTTTTCCGGGCCTGCTGCATCGCCAGCTTCTCCTACATGTTTGTCCCAACAGCAAAGAAAAAGGATCGTTTGTGATAAAGTGTGATAACCATGCTGCTAAGATCTGCTGAGCTCATAGCTGATAGCCCATGCCCTCTGAACGGATTTGTTTCCCCTTCCAACTTTGTTCCTTTCCTGATCGATCCTGATCGTACTTTTCCAGGAGGTGCCACAGCTACCAACTCCAGTTGAGAGCACAAGTTCACGAAGGCAGCCGATGCTTCAAATTGGTCAAAGATGACACATCATATTTTTTTTTTAAAAAATAATACATCATATCATACATCATACACAATAATACATATGTACAATTGTATGCAACGATATGCATACATATCATAATTCATAAAATTATATGTAATTAAATATATAGCATACATGAAGGATACTGAAGGTATTACCTGCGACGCTTCCAGTGAATTCACTCTGACCTGACCTTGTTCGGTCAAAGCAGAGCTAGTCAATGTAGTCAATGGTTGAAGCAGCTCTTGTATTTTTGAGAACGCAGTCGTGCAATGATCCTTGGCGCTAGTCCTCTGGTGGTTCTAGTACCCCATTGGTACATACATGTACATACTATTGTGAGTACAAGGTTACAACATTTTACAACTTACAGTGACGAGACCGGAGAAACAAATTCGCAGGAAAACAATTGTGGGCATCCCTGGAGAAGTCCGGGAAGTTCTGTCCAAAGATGCCAAGGACAAGCTTTGGCGCATGCTGAAACGGTCGCAGAAGTCTTGCTGCAAGAGTCTTGCCATTTGAAGCCATACTGTAGTAGACATAGTAATTAGTAGACATGCATTTGGTTTTTTTGGACATTATGTACTGTGGGAGATGCTCCCCCATTTAGAAATAAGGAGTTCTTATGAAAAGACTGGGCTCACATATACCTCAACATTTACTCTGACAGATGATTTCTACTGTGTTGCACCTCCTCATTTCAAAACCATTTCCCCATTCCTTAGCATGTTCTGCCCAGATGAGTTTGTATGGGAAACAGGCGGCATAGCTTCACTTGACCAGTCCTATTACTACTTTCTGTGTGACTCCATCTTTGCCGCATGACTCCAACATATTCCAACAGCTGTAGGCACCGTAGGCACTGTAGCCACTGGTTTTGTGACAGATGTGACAGGACAAGCTGGTGGCAATGGTCACACCGGTGCCTTCTGCGGTGACGGTGGCTTCGGCAGTTACAGTCGCGTCCGTGGCTTCCGTGGCTTCTGTGGCTACTGTGTCCCCTCCTGAGGCCATGTGGCCACCATGGGTAAGAGATGGTAAGAGATGGTAAGGGTTAGAACTTGGACCACTTGGATACCTCAAAACGGAATTAGTTCAACATAGTTCAACAATTGCCAGAAATCACTAAAATCAGAGGCCCTCTTTTGACCCGCAGGTATGCATCCGAATATCCACGCAGACGGAATTGAGCTACATGAAGCCGAACAGTTTGGAGAGATCATTTTGTATGGTTGGTATGTGTTTGTTGATCTTTGGTCCATATCGAACCAATGCTTTGTTCTTGTGCATACTGTATTGAAAATAGCAACTAGCATGAAGCAATGTCTTGTCCATGAGAGCAAGTTTTTGAAGCAATTGGAGATGAGAGGGTGATTCTCAGTAGAGTAGACCAATATTTTGAATATAAGTTAAGTGTAAACAAGCCTTTGGGGACAGGTGATCCTTCTCTCTCTAACAAGTGCTTCCTTTTCTGTGTTTTTAGGGGCCGCGGATTGAAGCGAGAAGCAACGAAGAGAGCCAGGCTGGTGATTTGCCGGTGTTGTACGGCAGGGACATGCAGAGATGATGCCAGCTGTAACAACTGAACCACTGACGAGCTATTACTACAATTGACATGCTTTGAGTTGCTTCACCTCTGAAAAAACAACACGTACAGTGATTCAGTTCCCTTCTAGGCCTACTCTTCCCTCAATTCTTGCAACACTTCATTTGGGATTTTCCGCTTGAAGCTGGTCTTGTCTCCTCCAAATGGGAACCAACAGGTTAAAAGTGCGCCATTGTTATATATATATATATATATACATAAATGATTATATAAACAATGATATAATATTATAGTTGCGTCTTCATTGCCCAATGGATTGCAATGGTGTCTTTTGAGAGCATTTGTGGCGGGTTGCTCATCTGTGTGGCCGAGGTGAGCCGCTTGGAACCACAGAAATTTGTGCCTGATCCGTTGCCAACAGAGGCCCTTTGCGCCCTTTGGGCTCTGATCACAATCCGCAAAACGATGCCAAAAGCAAGTCTCCCAAAGTTCAAATGATTGCAAACGCTGCATCTTGTAACCGTTGCAACCTGTACCGGTAGTACCGCACAAGGCGGTGGCGGAAGTTTAAAAAATAGGAAACCTATAGGAGAGGTTGGTTGTTGTGAATCAGGGATGGCAGAGCGAAGCCACTGATGGACTGAAAGGTGCTTGATCTCTCTCTCTCTCTCTTTTTTCTCTTTCTCTCTTTTTCTTTCTGTTTATCTATCTTTCTCTGATTATCTACCTACTTACCTACTGATCTATTTGTCTATCTATCTATTTATCTCTCTGTCTATCTATCTCCCTATGTATTTATCTAGCTGTCTAGTTTTCTGGCTATTTGTCTATCTATCTATCTATCTATCTATCCATCCATCGATCGATCGATCGATCGATCTATCTATCTATCTATCTATCTCTCTATCTATCTATCTACCTACCTATCTATCTATCTATCTATCTACCTACCTATCTCTCTATCTGTC
>CAMXCT020002684.1:85000-90283 GCA_947184155.2 Cladocopium goreaui
TTTCAGATAGATGGCTCCCTTGCCTGCAAACTGCAGTAGATACAAGCAAAGACAGCAGATCCATGCACTTGCCAATTTGATACATGTGCTTTGCAGAATCCTGTTGCTCAAGTAGGACCATGCCGTTGTGAAGTTACTTATCTTGTCCTCTTTCTCATTTTATCTACACAATATCATATCCTATCATCGAAGGAAGTTTAGAAGTCAAAGCTCCGACAATATGGACAGATGAAAAGCAGAGATGGAAAGGGTGAGAGAGAAGAGAAAGAGTAGAAGAGAGAAGATCGGAGAAGAGAAAGAGTCAGACGAAAGCAGATGCAGATGCGAGAAAAGGTAGGAAAGTCGCGAAACACTATGTTTTTCCAATGATTTGAGGCTCCGGAGGGTCGAAAAGTAGGCTCGCTAAAGCGGCGGGTGCGGAGCCAGCTGGCCAGAGGAGAGATGAAAAATTGCACGCCGTTGTGGCGCGAAGCACATTTCGAAGTCAAAATGTACAAAACACCTCAGCGTCGGACCGCTTTTGGAAGTTCAGATGTCGAAAAAGTGCACGCCGTTGTGGCGCGAAGCACATTTCCAAGTCAAAATGTAGAAAACACACCATTGTCGGACCACTTTTGGAAGTTGCGATGTCGAAAAAGTCAAAAGTGCACGCCGTTGTGGCGCGAAGCACGCTTCGAAGTCAAAACGTACAAAGCACCTAGCTCACATAACGTAATCTAATGCAGAGTTGTAGTTTGCAAAGACATGGACAGTGTATGCATACAGGTTCTATAGTGGTTTGATCTGCCTTCTGATGAAGGCAGTGGCATGTGTGTCCGATTGATGAAATCCTGCTATGTTTGTGCTGTTTGGATTGGCCATCTGGTCATCTGAGGTAGGGCTGGCTACCTTTGTTGGTACTTCATTGTTGCTGTCCATAGCTCACGTAGCGTAATCTAATGCAGAGTTGTGGTTTTGCCAAGACATGGACAGTGCATGCATACAGGTTTTATAGTGGTTTGATCTGCCTTCTGATGAAGGCAGTGGCATGTGTGTCCGATTGATGAAATCCTGCTATGTTTGTGCTGTTTGGATTGGCCATCTGGTTATCTGAGGTAGGGCTGGCTACCTTTGTTGGTACTTCATTGTTGCTGTCCATAGCTCACGTAACGTAATATAATGCAGAGTTGTGGTTTAGCCAAGACATGGACAGTGTATGCATACAGGTTTTATAGTGGTTTGATCTGCCTTCTGATGAAGGCAGTGGCATGTGTGTCCGATTGATGAAATCCTGCTATGTTTGTGCTGTTTGGATTGGCCATCTGGTCATCTGAGGTAGGGCTGGCTACCTTTGTTGGTACTTCATTGTTGCTGTCCATAGCTCACGTAGCGTAATCTAATGCAGAGTTGTGGTTTTGCCAAGACATGGACAGTGCATGCATACAGGTTTTATAGTGGTTTGATCTGCCTTCTGATGAAGGCAGTGGCATGTGTGTCCGATTGATGAAATCCTGCTATGTTTGTGCTGTTTGGATTGGCCATCTGGTTATCTGAGGTAGGGCTGGCTACCTTTGTTGGTACTTCATTGTTGCTGTCCATAGCTCACGTAACGTAATATAATGCAGAGTTGTGGTTTAGCCAAGACATGCACAGTGCATGCATACAGGTTCTATAGTGGTTTGATCTGCCTTCTGATGAAGGCAGTGGCATGTGTGTCCGATTGATGAAATCCTGCTATGTTTGTGCTGTTTGGATTGGCCATCTGGTCATCTGAGGTAGGGCTGGCTACCTTTGTTGGTACTTCATTGTTGCTGTCCATAGCTCACGTAACGTAATCTAATGCAGAGTTGTGGTTTAGCCAAGACATGGACAATCTACGCATACAGGTTTTATATTTTATATGATTGTTTTCTTTTTGTTGTTCCATGTGACAGGTATGGGCCTCCAAGAATCGAAGTAGCTAGTCGTGTTGAGTACACATGCATCGTGTCTAGTGATTTTTAGTTTCGAAACCATTCCCATTGGAATTCTTGATTTTTGACAGCAAGCCTCCAACACTGGTTGTTTTCCAAAATGACAGCTAGCTTCAGCTTCCTGAAATTGTTTTTGCTTTAGCGCGGTCTGATTGTGTGATAGATTCAGGTTTCTTATACCCGCCCCCTCCATTCGGTTGTGAGGATTATTTTCGACAAGACAGAAGATGATGCAAGTTGCGTAACTCCGACAATTGTCCATCAAAACATCATTTTGTCAGAATTTTACGTGCGTGATATCCAAACGTACATCTTCAAAGGGAAACATGTTGTGGTTCTCAAAATAGTCTTCAACAGTTGGCCAGGAAATTTGCCAATGTGTTTTTGTGTCGTCGGAGATTCATTTGCAACCATTCAGGGTTTAATGCTGTTTATGTTGAACCACGTTGGCGGCCTAGTACTGTTGATTCTGAACAGCTGTGAGAAGCATTGACCCAAGGTGGTTTTGAAGCAGGATCAGAATTTTATTTTGAATTAAGTGATTTTATTTTGGGACCGCCTTGGCTCTTCTCACTATGAAGAGCTTCACAAAAGGCTTGCTGAACGCAATTGATGATATGTGTTTTGACATGTTTTGTGTTTGCAAGACACTATGGAACTGTGTCACGAAACCGCAAACTTGTGTTTGGGAGCAGATGGCTAGTCTGGGAAAATCACTCGAGGAATGAATTTCATGACTGTTCAGGGTGCATGTCAAAGTCCAGACTGGATGTCCCCCAGAGAGGGAGAGGGAACGAGAGAAAACGCATGCCAAAACACCAAAATCAGCGTTCTTAGTTTCATTGCAAGTCGCTACAACTAGTCCAAAGGAAACAATCTGAATATGTAATGTATGATTCATCGTGAATCAACCTAACCAATTCAAAACTTTGTACTGATGGTTAAAATCTTGATGACGGGAGTCTTGCTTCGCTGAAGGCTGTCTGTGGAGTGCCTGACTTCCGTTGAATTTTGCTTGACATCGGTGTCAGGCATCGAACGCTGCGAATACTCTACAATACTTTGCGTTTCTTGGTCGCACAGCACGTAGTAAAGGTCATGGATAGGATATTGAACGGTACTTTGCATTGGGCCCACGCCAAGAATCTGAAGCCGGCAGCCTTTGGGATAGTTTATGTGTTTGTCATGACTGACTTCACACCAACCACAAATGATAGGCAACAGGATATTGTTTCCAATAGCAATGTCAATTGCTTGGGTGTGTGCTTGGTAGGAATGAATTGAGCAAACGGTGACTAGTTGTGCCAGGCATAGTGCTTAATTACAAGTCCATTCTGCGGACCCATGATCTCTTGGTCGCTGAACAAGGCTGGAAATGCTGTGATACACACTGCAGCCGGTTCATGTTTTTGACCCATGTGTGACATTGGCATGTTTGAGTCAATACAGTTTCTCCATGTTTCTCCCAACAGTTCAAAAACTGGAATGGGGGAGTGAATGCATCGTCGCAGGCCTGAACTGAACTGACTCTCATGAATGACATGCACCTTTCTCAGACTCAGAGATCGCTTGAACTTCATCGTCTTCAAGATCTATGGAATCCTGTTTTCATTGAATTTCTGCCGAGGTGCTCCTTGACCTTGTACATTTTCATTGCAGAATGTCTGTCCTGAATAGACAGGTACCAGATGCATGTAATAACATACACACGATGGACTTCCATGGATTTCCTACATGGTCTTTTCCAGCCACCAACCTGAAAGTGTCACTACATCATGCCAAATCCTTCGAAAAGAGCAGTGAGTCATGACAGGTACAGCCTACAGTCATCATCTACTGTCTCATTCGACAGCAAGTGCCTGGTGCCTGAACCCATGCCTTTGACTCAGGCCTACTTCGCCTTTTATATAAATACAGCATAATACAGCAATTTGCATCTTCAACACATGCCAGGATGCAAAGTGCATGCCGTTTTTGGCAGTCAGATATGTTCCGAAACTGGAATTACAGTGTGAATCGAACGCACTTGTTTCTATATAATCATGTGCCATGATTGAGAAGGAAACCCTTCCGTGTCTAAGGTAAGCAGCTGCTGGATTGAGGCACAGCTCGGAAAAACACTAAAGTTGGATGAGTTGGTGTTTCTGATTGACACTGCAGATGTTCGAAATACCAGGGCCGGCGGCATGCGAAAGCTGTAACGAATGTAATTTGGGGCAAATTTGCTCCTTTTCATCTGCATCGCCACTAATGTCAAAGAGCTCAGTCGTTGCTGGCCCGAGCAGGCGCTGCACCAGAGATTCACATCCGTCAACACGCTTTCCGACTGGGAACCAAAAGTCGGCAGAAAAAGTGGAACAGCAAAAGCCCTCAGGGATGCACCAATCCTGTCCATCCAGCACTTGAGCTCCTTGTGGACCCTCTATGCTGGGAATTCCTTGCAAATGACGATCTTGAAGAGAAAAATATCACTGCTGTTAAATTTCATTTTGTTGATGAGATTCGCACATTGGGACAGGTCGTGCTCAACAATTTCACACTCCACACATGGGATCTCCATGCCTCATTTTGGAAACATGCATTTGTTCGACGTGTACGGGGTTCGACATGTACGGGCAATAGGTTAGAACTATTGGGAGATCTTTCTCCAAACCTGCCAGCTGGTAAGATATCGCAAGATTGAACTATGAAGTGAAACAGAAGATCGCAAAGCAATCATGATGCATGTGCTGCTACAGCAGGCTCTTTGTGCTTGAAAGCGGATATCACAGCTGCAGCGTTCAACTTATCAAAACATTTTGTTTTCGTCCAACTGCAAATCACCGCGGCATACGCTGACTAGTGACTAGTGGTTTGAGGTGGTTGCAAGACATAACCAAAAAGGGCAAACCGGCTTTTTCTTTCCCCTGATCGGGGTTTTGCATTTTTTGCTAGAAGAACCTGATATCAGTGAAGAGTTACAGCCAATTACGGTACACAACCTGAGACATTCGTCACGATGTCGATGGCGCATGATTGGCGCCCATGCACATGGCGGGTAAATGACAAGCTGGAAGCATGGATGCTTCTTGGCCGAGTATTTGAGATGGTCTGTTCAATGGATGTCAACATCAATCTATTTTTCTTCGTTTTGCCTGCTGTTCTTCTCTGTTTTGAGGCATTTGCAGCCGGCTGTACAACTTTTGTTTGTCTCACAGCTGGCACGGCAGCTTGCTGAGCAGCTGGATTGCGAAAGGGGCTGCTGCCAGCCCACATGGCGGGTAAGTGGCAAACTGGAAACATGGATGCTTCTTGGCCGAGTATTTGATATGGTCTTTTCAATGGATGTCAA
>CAMXCT020002685.1:0-86919 GCA_947184155.2 Cladocopium goreaui
TTGAGAAGGATTCTGCTTCCTCCCTCCTCCTGGTCCGGCAACCATTTTCCGGCATGCCAGCGCTGCTCTGCCCAGCTTGTGTTGCAATATAGCCAAATCTAACTGCACCAGGCTTGATGACCTTGAATTCAAAGGTTGATGATCTGACAAGCTATATAATGAATGCATATGGCCAAAACACCCTTCAGCTTCTGCCCGCTGATTCTTTGCAGTTCTTCAACCAGGCACATAAAGTTTCAGTACTGTTGATGGAAGAAATCCTGCACCACTTTCAAAGGCCTACACTTGAAACCTCGCGCTCCTAATTTAATATTGTTTGAAAGCACAGTGATCAAAATGGATTTGCGCGAGTGACGGAAATCCTGCACCACCTGTCAACATGTCATTCAACATTGAGCTTGGGGGTACGGGGGTACAAATTATGCATTAGCAAATCTAAGGTTATAGAGGTGGTGCAGGATTTCTTCCACCCACCGAAGAAAGAAAACGTTTTCTTGTATTTTTGGTCTTGCAAATTTCTTCCCGTCATCAGCTACTTCCAGGGGATCAAATCCATCGTCCGTTCTTCTTATAGTTCCCCCAGTGTGCTTCACTCTTCACCTGCACACAGCTGAGCAGGAGGCAAAATGAGCTACATGGCAGCCGCCGCGCGCTACACTGCAAACTACACGCAACACTCACGCTACACTACACGCAACACTACATGCTACACTACACGCAACACTACCAAAATGCTGTCAGGGGCAGCATTTCAGGTCAGGACAGAAAAAGCTGACTTGTATTTTCATTTCATTCCTTAAAAGCCTCAAAGCTCCAAAATGCCGCCCCTGCCAGCAGTTCGGTAGTGTTGCGTGCAGTGTAGCGTGTAGTGTTGCGTGGGGCTGCCACGCAACACTGGTCACTTTTACGTGCTTCTTTGAAAAGGATTCTGCTTCCTCCCTCCTCCTGGTCCGGCAAGCATTTTCCGGCATGCCAGCGCTGCTCTGCCCAGCTTGTGTTGCAATATAGTCAAATCTAAATGCACCAGGCTTGATGACCTTGAATTCACAGGTTGATGATCTGACAAGCTAATGAATGCATATGGCCAAAACATCCTTCAGCTTTTGCCCGCTGATTCTTTGCAGTTCTTCAAACAGGCACATAGAATTTCAGTACTGTTGATGGAAGAAATCCTGCACCACTTTCAAAGGCCTACACTTGAAACCTCGCGCTCCTAATTTAATATTGTTTGAAGACACAGTGATCAAAATGGATTTGCGCGAGTGACGGAAATCCTGCACCACCTGTCAACATGTCATTCAACATTGAGCTTGGGGGTAATGGGGGTACAAGTTATGCATTAGCAAATCTAAGGTTATAGAGGTGGTGCAGGATTTCTTCCACCCACCGAAGAAAGAAAAGGATTTCTTGTATTTTTGGTCTTGCAAATTTCTTCCCGTCACCAGCTACTTCCAGGGGATCAAATCCATCGTCCGTTCTTCTTATAGTTCCCCCAGTGTGCTTCACTCTTCACCTGCACACAGCTGAGCACGAGGCAAAATGAGCTACATGGCAGCCGCCACACGCTACACTGCAAACCACACGCAACACTCACGCTACACTACATGCAACACTACACGCTACACTACACGCAACACTACCAAAATGCTGCCAGGGGCAGCATTTCAGGTCAAGACAGAAAAAGCTGACTTGTATTTTCGTTTCGTTCCTTAAAAGCCTCAAAGCTCCAAAATGCTGCCCCTGCCAGCAGTTCGGTAGTGTTGCGTGCAGTGTAGCGTGTAGTGTTGCGTGTAGTGTAGCGTGTAGTGTTGCGTGGGGCTGCCACGCAACACTGGTCACTTTCACATGCTTCTTTGAAAAGGATTCTGCTTCCTCCTGTCTCCGGGTGCGGCAACCGTTTTCCGGCATGCCAGCGCTGCTCTGCCCAGCTTGTGTTGCAATATAGTCATATCTACATGCACCTTGCTTGATGACCTTTAATTCAAAGGTTGAAATCTGACAAGAAAAAATGCATATGGCCAAAACATCCTTCAGCTTCTGCCCGCTGATTCTTTGCAGTTCTTCACCCAGGCACATAGAATTTCAGTACTGTTGATGGAAGAAACCCTGCACCACTTTCAAATGCCTACACTTAAAGCCTCGCGCTCCTAATTTAATATTGTTTGAAGACGCAGTGATCAAAATGGATTTGTCCGATTGACGGAAATCCTGCACCACCTGTCAACATGTCATTCAACATTGAGCTTGGGGGTACGGGGGTACAAGTTATGCATTAGCAAATCTAAGGTTATAGAGGCGGTGCAAGATTTCTTCCACCCACCGAAGAAAGAAAAGGATTTCTTGCATTTTTGGTCTTGCAAATTTTCTTCCCGTCACCAGCTACTTCCAGGGGATCAAATCCATCGTCCGTTCTTCTTATAGTCCCCCCAGTGTGCTTCACTCTTCACCTGCACACAGCTGAGCAGGAGGCAAAATGAGCTACATGGCAGCCGCCGCGCGCTACACTGCAAACTACACGCAACACTCACGCTACACTACACGCAACACTACATGCTACACTACACGCAACACTACCAAAATGCTGTCAGGGGCAGCATTTCAGGTCAGGACAGAAAAAGCTGACTTGTATTTTCATTTCATTCCTTAAAAGCCTCAAAGCTCCAAAATGCCGCCCCTGCCAGCAGTTCGGTAGTGTTGCGCGCAGTGTAGCGTGTAGTGTTGCGTGTAGTGTAGCGTGTAGTGTAGCGTGTAGTGTTGCGTGGGGCTGCCACGCAACACTGGTCACTTTCACCGGCTTCTTTGAAAAGGATTCTGCTTCCTCCCTCCTCCTGGTCCGTCAACCATTTTCCGGCATGCCAGCGCTGCTCTGCCCAGCTTGTGTTGCAATATAGTCAAATCTAAATGCACCAGGCTTGATGACTTTGAATTCAAAGGTTGATGATCTGACAAGCTAATGAATGCATATGGCCAAAACATCCTTCAGCTTCTGCCCGCTGATTCTTTGCAGTTCTTCAACCAGGCACATAAAGTTTCAGTACTGTTGATGGAAGAAATCCTGCACCACTTTCAAAGGCCTACACTTGAAACCTCGCGCTCCTAATTTAATATTATTTGAAAGCACAGTGATCAAAATGGATTTGCGCGAGTGACGGAAATCCTGCACCACCTGTCAACATGTCATTCAACATTGAGCTTGGGGGTACGGGGGTACAAGTTATGCATTAGCAAATCTAAGGTTATAGAGGTGGTGCAGGATTTCTTCCACCCACCGTAGGGAGGAAGGATTACGGCCTGCAGCCACCAGGCACCCAAAAATTGCTAGGTTAGGTTCGTGGTAAAATGCTCCACTCTGGTCCCTGGGGGCAGGGGGTTACGGCCTGCAGCCACCAGTGGATACGCAACTGGCTAACCTAGCTATGGGGAACATTTTTTTCATTTTACAGAGACTCAGTTGCTCAAAATCACCACCAAATGGCTTCCCGGCCAGATCGAGCACCAAAAATGCATTTTTGAATAGATCTGTCCTAGTGAAATTGATCGGAAAAAAACCAATGAAAATCAATTTTTGGGTGCCTGGTAAAATGCTCCACTGTGTTCCCTAGGGGAAGGGATTATGGCCTGCAGCCACCAGGCGCCCAAAAATTGCTAGGTTAGGTTCCTGGTAAAATGCTCCACTGTGGTCCCTGGGGGCAGGGGGTTACGGCCTGCAGCCACCAGTGGATACGCCACTGGCTAACCTAGCTATGGGGAACATTTGTTTTTTTCATTTTACAATACTGCTCAGCATCACCACCAAATGGCCTCCCACCCAAATCGAGCCCCAAAAATGCATTTTTGAATAGAGCTGTGCTATTGAAACCGATCGGGAAAAACCCAATGAAAATCAATTTTTGGGTGCCTGGTAAAATGCTCCACTGTGGTCCCTAGGGGAAGGGATTACGGCCTGCAGCCACCAGGCACCCAAAAATTGCTAGGTTAGGTTCCTGGTAAAATGCTCCACTGTGGTCCCTGGGGGCAGGGGCTTACGGCCTGCAGCCACCATTGGATACGCCACTGGCTAACCTAGCTATGGGGATGCAGCCCGTACCCCGTTTTTTCAGGGACCCTAGCTATGTCATATTTAAGCTTACTTGTTTGATTAAAACCTTAAGGCATTGGCACACATTGGTGCCATGCTGGCTGCAAGGGCCACGTTAGCTACCTAAGATTCAAGAGAGAACAAAAGGGAAAAAACAAGTCACTTTATGGGTTGAGCTGAAACAATGTGGAACACTTTACACTAGCTATGTTAGGTATAACTAATTTTGCCAATAGCCACGTTAGTTGTTTTTTAAAGTTGAAAACCTTGAGTGCTGTAAAATGATAGCCACGTTAGTGGGCTTCCTTCCATGTTGGAAACCTTTAATGGTGTAAAATGATAGCCACGTTAGTGGGCTTCCTTCCTTGTTGGAAACCTTGAATGGTGTAAAATGATAGCCACGTTAGTGGGCTTCCTTCCATGCTGAAAACCCTGAGTGCTGTAAAATGATAGCCACGTTAGTGGGCTTCCTGCCATGTTGGAAACCTTGAATGGTGTAAAATGATAGCCACGTTAGTGGGCTTCCTTCCATGTTGTAACCTTTGAGCTGTAAAATGATAGCCACGTTAGTTGGTTTTCCTTGGCCAGGGTCTCTGGGGAACATGCTGGTCTGGGAGACCCAAGTGATAGTCACGTTAGTGCTGTAAAATTCGAAAACGCAGAGTTACGTTAAATTACCGGAGGGTATTGAAAATGGCCATTTATAGTTGATTTGCCCATTAAAAATTGTGATTTTCCATAGTTATGTTAGTTTACCAGAGGGATCCAGAGGGTATGTATCATCTACTTATAACATCTTATAACTGAAACTGCACCCCCAAGGCAACTTTTCCAAGGCAGCATTGAACCGCTAAAGTTTTCGTCGCTGAGGTGGCTCAGTTGCAACGTCAACGCCGACCCTTTGGCTTCCTGACGACATAGCCTTGGGATATTTTTTTTGTTGCGAAGCCTGGAAGAAGGTGCCCTCACCATGCAGACACTTAACTATCTATTTGAGTCTATCTGTTCTTTGTTTGGGGGGAATACCATATGGTTGGGAACTGATGATAAACAATGGGATTTTCAGGCATTCTGTTCAATTCTGTTCCAGGAACCCCGGTTTTTGGGGACGAATTAGTGCGCTTGGCCCCATAAAAATATAAGACCCTGTCGGCCATGCTGTTGCTCTCCAGTGACCTGCGTTGGCAATGGACAACCACTCGTTTGAATTCATTTGATAATTTAATGTTTGATGTCTGGCAAGCAGTTGAAAAAAACGGTTCTGACATCAACAAATCCATGAAGCAGAATGAGCAGTGAATTATAACCTTGCCTTTTTTGGGCACCCAAAAAAATATGTTATAAGCCCAAGTAGGATTTATAGTAGATATATCGACAGTATGAAACCACTTCTGGCATGGGCCTGAAAAATAACAACTGATGGCGGCAATTGATGCCTTTCTACAACGTGGGCCCCCCCAGCTGTAAGTTTGTTTATAAACCCATTCAAGTATAGATATTTTATATATCCATACATCATCACACATGTAAGTTTCATGATATATCTAGGTATATCTATAGTCATACACTTACATATGATATGTATATATATATATATATATAAAATCGCATATATAATCATATAAATTATTACGAAAGCCAGCTAGCTGGCTAGTTGCTGTTTGCGAACGAAGTGAGAATAGGGGGTGTGGGGGGGGGTGGTTGCCGAAAGGGAACGAAATCTCGCCGTGCCCCTGTGTTGAGCGCGAGAAAACGGAGCATTTTGCTGGATTATGTACCACTAGGCAATTTGCTGACGGTGGGGTATCGATTCCCCCTAGGTCCGCCTTTTTGGTGGCCGGAGAGACCATGAGGATGTATTGGAAAATACAATGAAACTGCAGGAGAACATGATAACGATCAGAGGAAATCGTACAAAATCCCCTGGGAAACGGACGAAAACGGAGCGAATGCGAGGAACAAACCATGGAAAATCCCTTGGAAAATGGAGGAAACCGGAGCGAATGCTAGGCGCAAACCATGACGATGCAGTAAACATGCTGGAAAAATACAGTGAAAGTGCAGGAAAATGTGATAACAACGAGAGGAAATGGTGCAAAAAAGATCGGAAAATGAAGGAGACAGGTAAAACTCTTGGATTAACATTAATATTGAAAAGGTATGAAATGCCGGAAACCAGAGGAAATGGTGCAAAAACCTATGGAGGAAAGAGGTGAAAATGATAGGAAACATGTAGTTAAAAAAATGCTGGACAAAACATATTGAAACCCCACGAAGAGGATGTATTGGAAAATACAATGGAACTTGAGGAAAGCATGATAATGATCAGAGGAAAATGCTAGGAACAAACCATGCAAAATCTGTTGGAACATGGAGGAAACCGGAGTGACTGCTAGGAACAAACTATGCCGATGCAGTAAACATGTTGGAAAAAGACAGTGAAAGTGCAGGAAAATGCGATAACAACCAGAGGAAATGGTGCAAAAACGATCGGAAAAATCAAGGAGACGGGTAAAACTCTTGGAAAAATATATTGAAAATGCAGCAAACCAGAGGAAATGGTGCAAAAAGGAGACGGGTAAAAATCTTGGAAAAATAGATTAAAAATGCATGAATAGACTGAAAACCAACGAAGAGGATATAGAAACTGCAGGAAAACATGATAACAATCAGAGGAAATCGTGCAAAATCCACTGGAAAATGCTGGAAAGATACAGTGAAGGAAAATGTGATAACAACCTGGCAGGAAAATGTGATAACAACCAGAATAAAGGGTGCAAAATCTGTTGGAACATGGAGGAAACCGGAGCGACTGCTAGGAACAAACTATGACGATGCAGTAAACATGTTGGAAAAATACAGTGAAAGTGCAGGAAAATGCGATAACAACCAGAGGAAATGGTGCAAAAAAGATCGGAAAATGAAGGAGACAGGTAAAACTCTTGGATTAACATTAATATTGAAAAGGTATGAAATGCCGGAAACCAGAGGAAATGGTGCAAAAAGCCATAGAGGAAAGCGGTGAAAATGGTAGGAAGCATGTAATTAAACAATCTGGACAAAACACAGTGAAAACCTACAAAAGAGAAGAAAGTAACCACAGGAAACGGTAGAAAAAACAGTGGAAACTGGAAGAAAAGTTGTGACAATATTAGGAAAACGGTGTACAAGCTAGGACATGCTTGTAACAACTAGAGGAAACGATGTAGAAAACAGTACAACATGGAGGACACGCGTGAACATGCTAGGAGGCATGTAACATGTTAGAAAAATACAGTGAAAACCTAGGAAAATGTTATAACTAAAAATGCTTTAAAAATATAGTGAAAACCAAGACAATGTTAACGAGCGGAAACGTTGAGCAGGAAATCCGATTTGGTGTCTGTAGAAAATGTTAGATGATGAGCAATGTAGTTTGGTGATAGGAAATAGTGGCTGAGTCGCGTACAAGACATTGCCATGAAACCTTGGAGCAAGATGCGGATGGTATAGGAAAAAAGATGTATGAGTTGTAAGATTTTAGGAGTTGCATGGGAAAATTGGTTTCATGGTAATCTGTGTGAAGTTAGAAAAGTGTGATTTCGTTCACAGAGTAAGAAAAATAAATACAATCTGCAGATTAGAGTATTTATAATGCTTAAAGCTGCTTGACGTTTTTTGGTGCCTCCCTGATTCTGGTAGTTTTGTGATAAGAACTACAAAAACGATCTACTGGTAAACGGAAGGAATAGTCTTTCCGGTTTAGAACTGAGTCGACTGTCAAGTGATGCATAGGCTCCAGGCCTCTGGTTATTGTCACAAAGCATTGGAATGAAGATTGCGCCCAGGAGCCACCTAGGTTAGGAGACAAATGCTGTAATATCATTGTAAGAGGCCGTACTGAGAAGGCTGAAACAGAACTAAAAGTGAATCTTGTACTAAAACATCGAGAGAGAATTTGAATCTTCTAATGGCAATGACGGGAATGATATGCATCTGTACGTCCGTGATAGTATGTTTGCCTTTTAAAAGGGATGTTTGGCGAGTGTGATAGCTGAGAAGATTTTCCGGGATGCCAAACAATTATCTCTATCGATGTCAGGGATGATGCTATTCCGCGACATTTCCTGTAAAATACCTATTTTCCAGACCCTTGGGGGGTGAGAGGGGGTACCCAGGTCTATAAATGGCCTAAATATATATACTTTTGATTTGGACTGCATGTTCGCCACTGTTCTATATTTCCCGTGGGTTTTGCATTGTTTTCCTCGATTTTCATTCGTTCTTATACCGTTCTTACGTATGTTATAATATTGTCTTGGGTTTGCACTGCCCATTTTGCGAGTAGAGCTATGTTTTGATTTCTCACCGTACGGCCAAAATGTTGCGGAACTTCGCGGAGAAGCATGGACCACGATTCTGGGGAGAAAACAATTTAGACTTTGAGAGGTCACATGACCACTGTTCACACAAAAAAGCGGGTATTATTTATCTACAATAGGTGGGAGCAAACTTGCGCTGTTTTAAGATAAATGAGCAACCAAAGGCGGATTTACGGAACTTGAGATAGAACTTTTCACAATGCCGCAGTGCATTGTAGGAAACATATTTGGATATAGAAGTTACAAAATCGTGGAGTTTACCCTAAAAAGGTCCATTTAATGATTGGAAAATTATGACCCGACAGCAATTGTTGATGTTGGGGCGCTTCATGTTTGAGCCATGCCATATGGATGAGGTGGAGTTTCACGCGCCCCCGCGCGAGTCAAAAAGCAAGCGCTGGCTTTCATTCCACCCCTTCTCAGGTATATATATATATACATAATGAATTATACATATTATATATATATATGTAAACCCGTTTAAGTATAGATCCCAGTTCTTGGATCACAAAGCGACTTACCTATCTTGCTGGGTGTTTATGGTAGTCCAAAGGGCTCAGGTTGTGGACCGAACTTTGTCAAATTTTCAGCCGGTGGATGTCTGTTCGACCTATCTGCCACTGGGAAACTATATATGATATCCTAATTACCATCTGGTAAATTGACATAGACCCTGAAAATAGCTTAGTTTTAATGGAAACTAATCTTCCAACCCCTATCTGCCAGGGTCTATGTTAATTTACCAGAGGGTATAGTTCAAGAAGGTGGTTTAGTATGATATCAAATGGTGGTTTAGTACTATGTATATATATATATATATCCTATATAGTATAAGAAAATGGGATATCCTACTGGAGAAGAAACTATGTATCCCATGATAATCCTATTGTAATCCCATTATAATCCCAGTGGATATCCCACGTATAAGACGAAACTATATCATTATATATATCCTATTTATAGTCACCATATCCCAGGAATATACTCCTTCTGTGACCTGTTCATAGTTAAGTAGATCTTGATCCATATCAGTTTCGCTTACGTAACCAATACTTATAATAATCTATATAGTATATTGATATGGATTTATTGTATATCTATACATGGGTATATATACCTAGACCCTCCAAGTACCCATAAATACTGGTACTTTAACCCATATGTTACTGTAAGTACTGAAACCAATCTTTATGGGCTTCATGAGGGTCTAAGTGTGCACAGATGTAACACGGGTCAAACAACTCAAAAATCAAATTGCTGTATTTATTTCTTTGTGTATATATGAACCTTCAGGATATATAAATATATCTTTATTCCAGGAATATCCTGTTATATATATAATTAATAATGTTTTATCCCAGGAGGGTATACCATCATATATCCTAATAAATCCCATTAAATCCCATTAAATCACCATATTATCCCATTATTATCATCATATATTATCCCATTAAATCACCATTTTCCAATCACCATATATATATATATATATTAAATAACCCATGGTTCATATATCTATATATTATCCCATTATTATCATTATATATATATATATCTATATCTATCTATTCTTCAGTTCCCACGATCCCAGGTATCCTTTTTCGATCCTTCGGTGCCGACCACCAGAAGATCCAAACCGAGTGGCACCTCGGTTCGCGAATTCCGCGAGTGACGCAACGGTGGAGTGCTTGTTTGGAGCGTTGGAAACGAGGAAGAAACATGGGATGTGTGTAGAAAAATGGGAAAACCATAGGAAAACCATAGGAAAATGGAGGGTTACCCTCAGGTAAACATAGAAAAAGCTATTGAACATGGCTATTTATAGTGGATTTACCCAGCTAGAAAATGGTGATTTACCATAGTTTTTTTGTTAACGTTTACCAAAGGGTAGATGGAACATATGTGGAAACTATATTGAAAATATATGAAAAAAATATGGGAACATATGGGGGAAAATATATGGAAAGTATATGCAAAGTATGGAACATATGTGGAAACTATATGAATACATGGAATATATGGAAAACACATAGGTTTCCAAGCACATATGAATATATGGAAAAATGTGAATACATGGAAGATATGTGGAACATATATGGAAACTATATGGAAACGATATGGAAAAATATATGGGAAAATATGGGGGAACATATTGAAAATATGATATCTGTGGTTTATGGAACTTTTTTTTTATGGAGGACATCTATGGAAAATAGATGGAAACACTATGAATATATGGAGATTTGCTGAGTCATGGAGGTACCCCAAAATGGATGGTTTATTTCATGGACAATCCCATAATCGAAAATGGATGATAACTAGGGGTACCCCTATTTCAGGAAACCTCCAAATGATGATTTGATAGGAACACATTTGTTTTTTCTCTTTACTGTATGTACAAATACATTGATTTACAACGAACATGTGATGTCTATCCAATGTTCGCATAGCTACAAAGTGGTGCCCAAACATAGTGATCCCGAAGTTGGTTTGAATTTACTGTAACTAGGGTCTATAGTACGTATATTATAGATATATCTGTAGTATTCTGTAGCTAATGGATGTTGGGGTTTATGAACCAACATAACCAGCAGGGGTCTACTTTGTAGGACTTTTCAGCGGCGCCCCATGTGTGGCTGCTACCATGCGTCCGTGCGATGGTCCAATGGTGAGCTTGGCAACCTGGTTGGCAGTGGCTGGGTAGAAGAAGCCAGAGAAGCCCTGCGCAGCCCCTGAGAGTTGGAGGAGTTGGGAAAGGAGCACAATGTGATGCAGCACGGATGTGATGCTGCCACTGGCAATTCCACGTACCAGTGGCGGAGCACAGGGAGGAACATTCTCAGCGCCATGCATTGACGGGAGCTCGGCCCCGGCATTGCTGGGCTTGAAAAGCCTCACAGAGCACCGTGCCATTTTGGACATGTGCTGAAATCAACTGCATCTCCTTGGACCTGGCGAGGCACGACTCGAGTTGACCCCAGGAACCGAGTCGTTCAACCTTGAGCGCGCCCCCACAGGGCACTTGATGCTCCCGTTTCAGGAGTACAGTCGCCTCACAGAATCCATTAACTGTTGGCCAACTAGGTTTAATTTTGGTTCAACGGGTTTCCCAGAAATCATGGGAGACTTTCAAATCATGCGGGGATTTTGGAGTACCCAATCTTATGAAAGATCAGTTGATCCATAGACCCATTAACTACGGATATATCTACCATGTTCATTGCAGTGGAAATTCAACCAACTCAGATATCAGCCCGCTGCCAGTCGAAACGGCGCGCCTTCAAGAACTGGTTGGTTTAGAGTGAATTTCCCACCATGGATTGTGGTAATCCCCAATTAATCTTGGATGGTATAACCCACAGATGAACTATATTCCCATGATATGTCCATTATAACATCATTTTTGTTGGTTAAATCACCATTCATCTAGACAAAATAACAATGAGCAATGGCCATTTACCATCCAGAAAGATTGAATAAACTATATAATACCATTGGAGTGGGTTCTTCAAACCATTCAAAATCCCAAGTTGCCATTAAAGTTCTATTAAACCAGCATTGTTGATGGTCACATCCCCATTTTTCACGTTTAAATCGCAACCGTATGTTGGTGAAATCACCATCTTTTTCTGGGTGAAATCCCCATTTTTTGGCCGGTGATGTCCAGGAACGCCTTTTGCGAACTGAAGCATCCCATCTTTTCGCGGCTCATTGAAGACTTGGGCCCCATGGAAGCTTGGTCAAAAACGGACGGAGGTCCGGAGGTCCGGAGATCCGAAATGACGATTCGATTTCAGCAGCATTGATCTGGTTGGTGGTGAAAGGAACCATGGAATTTTGAATGACTTTCCCATGATATTGGGAATGGAAAATCATCCCAAGTGACGAACACACATATTTTTCAGAGGGGTAGGTTGAAACCACCAACCAGTTATACTTTGAACTGAAATCTATTTGGATATATTAATTCGGTAAATTTGGGATTTAAACTACCCGAAAATGATGTTCTTTTTTGGCATTGAAGTGGGGGCTTAACCAAGGAAGTGTAGTTTTGCCATCAAGAAAAGTAGTTTAAGCATCAAACATTGATTTTTATCCACATGAGATTAAGATCCTTAAACAAGTTCTTTTAAACAATAGATTGGGGATTTAATCAACAAAAAATTGGATACAACCAACACATTTTGTGGGTGAACCCAGCATTTAGGAAGAAGAACTGTTTTTTTTCCCTATCTGATGTGTCTGAAAATGGAATATGAATGTGCCATGGTCAAAATCTGGGTTCTATACGATGGTCACCATATGTCACCATCATGAGGGATTTCAATCCTGAAAATGGATGTTTTTTTTTTTTCCTGTCTCTTGTCTTCGCAGCTGGTCACAGATAATCTTAGAGGCCTGTAAGATGATTCCGGCTGCTGGTTTGGAACTTTTATTTTTCCATACATTGGGAATAATAATCCCAACTGACTTTATATTTCATAGGGGTTGAAACCACCAACCAGGATAGATATGATCCATCAACCATGAGGATTTGGAACTTGAGTCTGGAGAAAAACCGTGAGGCTGCCTGTCGTCCCGTAAGCAAAACCTTTAAAACATGTCTGCATTCAAGTCCCCAAAATAGTCCCAAAAAGGTGGTAGAGAGATCGCAAGAATGTTCAGGAATGTCCCCGATCTGCATGCGAACAGTTTGGAAAACCACTATTGAGAGACAGTTTGTGTGAAAAACAACCCACCCCCCAACTTGCTCTATTTGCCAGTCTCTTCTTGTTTGCGGTTTCAATCCTCTTTCATGTTCCATTCCGGTTGACTAGTGACGAAGATGTTCCTGTCTGTGCTCGTATTTTGGGGATGAGATTGCACAGTTCCACCCAGTAGCTTGATGATTACAGGGGGTTCACTACCGTTGTCTAGTTCGCATTACCTTGCTGATATACCGATGAACTGGGCATGCCCATCAACCAGCTATGATTTTGACTGGTTGGTGGTTGGGAACATTTTTTATTTTTCCATATATTGGGAATAGTAATCCCAACTGACTTTCATATTTTTCAGAGGGGTAGGCTTAACCACCAACCAGAGCTATGATTTTGAGGATTTCTCACTTGTTGACACTGCGACCAATCTTTTTGCCACAACCTTTGATCACTGTAACTCCTTGCAAGATCTGTCTCTCCCAGGTGCTTGACAGATCCAGATCCGTGTGGTGAATCATATCATAACTGGACCCCTATAGGTTCCAATCAGAAGGCTCTCTGTTTCAAGATACCCTCTGGTAATTTGTTACATAGCTATTGAAAATGACCATTTATAGTGAGTTTCCCATTAAGAATGGTGATTTTCCATAGTTATGTAAACGTTTACCAGAGGGTATTTCAGGAGCTGGAAGTATTGTTCTGTGAACGATTTTGTCCAGGCATTCTGAATTGAAGTCTCCTGTCCAATGGTCCGATGGGGAAAGCTATTTTCTCATGCCAGACTTCAAGGCTGCCTATTTTCAGACAAAACCATCTTAGGCTTTCTCTGATGGACAAAATTTACTCGGAGAAGTGTAAACAGCTGGTTCACTGAAGTGAATCCTTGGACAATTTACCCACACTAGGTGACAATTTACTTGGATAATTTACCATATTCGTCACTGAAGTACTTGGTGGTTCACGGAATCGTGGCTTGCCAGAAATCATGGGATCCACCCTGAATACCCACAAGGGTCGATGATTTTGGCAGGCGTGTGCCTGCGCTTCGGGCATTTCCCAATCATGTGGCTTTCCCAGCAAAATTCCAAATTTTCGCTAGAAACCTCCAGCTTTCTATTAAGACCTTCAGTTTCCCAGCCATAAACCTCAAGCTTTTCAGTGCAAAGCTCCAATTTACCCAACCGGCCTCTCGGCCTCAATGATGAAATCATATAGGACATATACCCATATGCTCCATGTATGGTATATTTACCTACATGACTGGGTGATTTTGTTCGGGCAAATGTTGGTAAATATCCCAGCACCATGGACCCTATGGGTTATAGGACATCGATGAAAAAATCCTTCAGGATGGAAGTGCTTCGGGCATTCCCGATCGCCGAATTCACTCCATCCACACCTTGTACCGTCGCTGGGCTGTTCTGGTATCCTTGTGGGGACGATGGTGAGTCTGAAAGATCTGAAAGGGGATAGGAGAAGCCATTTTTTTTGGGGGAAAATGAGGTTCAAATCCAAAAAATTGGAGGTTTTGCCCTAAATTTTCAGACAACCCCAGTTGAAGATGGGATGTTGGACTATTAAGCTCCATTCTATGGTCCCATTTGTGTGTAAATCCTCTAGACCATGGTTTCTGGGGGGTGTTTAGTATTAGGGGGATGGGAGTATTGGGGAAAAGGATCCGAAACCAAACATGGCGAACAGACAATGCGTTCATGTTCTTTTTTTTAAAAAAGGTGAACTTAAATGTGTCTTTCATGTTTTTTGGACTGGTTGATGGCAGATCATATTGTCCCAATCATACGTTTGAAGACGTTTGGCGAAGAATGGGATGACACAAACTTCACCAAATCCATTGTGGCTAACGAACTAAATCCAATAGTAGTCAGCATTCCGAATTGGGGTTGATGAAAAATTGTATATATCATTATATATCCACTTATTTGGGATGACAAAGAAATGACACATCTTTCATGTTTTTTTTTTTTAACCAGGGAAAGTTTCTGGCATAGGCTTTACCACAGTACAACACGGCCGCTGGAAGACTTGTAGCCTTATGGCCAAAAATCCCACTTTCTAGCCTCAGCGGATCATGAATTACACTTCAACTGAGTAACATGATGCAGGTTTACCCTCTGGTAAACGTTAACAAAAAACTATGGAACACCACCATGTTTAATGGGTAAATCCACTATTTCTATGGCCATTTTCAATAGCTATGTCAAATTACCAGAGGGTATCCATCCCAAGCGCCTTTTTTTTTTCGGTCTTTTGCATTGCACGGGGTAAACCATGATTCTCGTATTCTTTTTTTATCACAGCCGTTAAACAAAATCCCGGAAATACATCAAACAAGTGCACCAAGACATGTCAACAATGCCCCTAAAATAGCACCAAAGCTACCTTTAAAGATCTTTGCATCCACCAACACATCCCCCAAAATTCACGAGCACCACAAGGCGATGCGCATGGCCCAATGGTCATGTTGGACACCTTTACCAATGGTCCAGAGGATCAGCCCTGGGTACCTCGGCGGCATGGTACAGCTCCAAACAAAAAAAGGTGCCAGTTGGTCCCAAAAAAAAACATCAATATCCATCCATCCCACATCTGTTTTCTTGGCTTTGTGGGTGATATTTTCGAAGACACTTGGAAGCATCTGCCAGATCCGACGGGGAAAATTGCCCTCCGAGATAAATTTTCAACGAGGCGTAGTCTGAAGATTTGTCCAGCCATGATTGCACGTTACCACAAATCTAAACGGATAAACATACGCTGTACATAGCTGTACTAACAGTTGGAATTAATTCATATTAACGAATAGGTTTCCGACATTACTGATAAACAAATTATAATGTCAATGAAGATCAAAAGTCGTTGTAATTCCCAACAGCAGGGCCTGTTGGGTTTCAATCTCTAGGGCTGGGGCTGGCTCGCGGGGACTTGCAGCCTTCAAAATCCGGAAAATGGAACCCTGGAACCCTGGAACTTTTGGAATCCTGGAAAATCTGGAACCCTGGAACCTTGGAACCCCGGAACCCTGGAACCCTGGAACCCCGGAACCCTGGAACCCTGAAACCCTGGAACCTTGGAACCCTGCGACCGTGGAACCCTGAAACCTTGGAACCTTGGCACCCTGGAACCCTCAAGGATTCTGGAACCCTGCAACCTTGGAACCCTGGAACCTTGGAACCCTGCAACCCTGCACACCTGGCACCCTGCTGGGACCCCCTGAAACCCTGGAACCCTTGGAACCCTTGGAACCCTTGGAACCCTTGGAACCCTTGGAACCCTGTGGGACCCTGGTACCCTGGAACCCTGGAACCCTGAAACCTTGGAACCCCGGAACCCTGGAACCCTGGAACCCTGGAACCCCGGAACTCTGGAACCCTGAAACCCTGGAACCTTGGAACCCTGCGACCGTGGAACCCTGAAACCTTGGAACCTTGGCACCCTGGAACCCTCAAGGATTCTGGAACCCTGCAACCTTGGAACCCTTGGAACCCTGCAACCGTGCACGCTGCATGCAATAAAATAAACTATAAAACTTCCAAACCCTAAACCCTAATGCGCGCTGCGCGCACTGCGTGCCACACACATAAACCCTAAAACTTTCAAACTTTAAACCGTAACGCGTACTGCGCGCACAGCCTGCCATAGAGGTAAACGGTTAAACTTTCAAACGCTGCGTGCCATAGAGACAAAGCCTAAAACTTTCAAACGCTAAACCGTAAAGCAGGCTGCGCGCGCTGCGTGCCATAGAGTGCTCCTCAAAAGTGATTACATGTCATACTTGAGTGGCATCCTCCAAATTCATTAGTCAGCCTTTGTTAATCCAGGGCCCATTTTACACATGTCATCTTCTTGCTCGTGGCGCCATTTCAGGATCACACTGATGACCTAAGCTTTGGCCTTAACTATTATGCAGGCAAGCGACATCAGCACGCTATGGTATTGGAAGACACAGGGTTTGCCCGTAGACCAGCCAAAAAATCGATTTTCCACACTGAACAATTGGATTTAACACATTTAGAATAGGAGCTCCGCCTGATTCAGATTTCATCACTTAAAAGGTACCCATGCCTGACTCGCCTTCATGACTTAAAGCGTAACCACACCCGACTTAAGGGAACCATGTCTGACTAGCCTTCATAATTAAGAGGTACCCACCCACGCCTGACTTAACAGAACCCATGCCTGACTAGCCTTCATAATTAAAAGGTACCCATGCCCCTGAATTAAGGGAACCATGCCTGACTAGCCTTCACAATTAAAAGGTACCCACTGGAACCATGCCTGACTAGCTTTAATGACTTAAAAGGTAACTACACCTGACTTAATACCTGATTTACTGGTTTTGCCTGATTTTGGAAAAACGCAGGGCCGGAATTTGCAGGGCGCGGGCCGGAATTTGCCGGGCCCGGGCCGGAATTTGCCGGGCTGGGATTTTGGGGTCGTGCCTAAATAGGATTTTTGCAAAAATCGTGCATGACTGAAGGGAGCCATGCCTGACTAAACATCATACCAATCATCCCAAAAGAATCCAATAATTCCAGCAAGTGATGCCTGACCAATCCCTGCGTCATAATAAACCGTCTGCCCCTCCCCACCCAAGAATGAACACACGGAATAGTTTTTTGTATTTAGTGGGTATTTAGTATGAGGGTGCGAAACTTCCCCCTTGGTTAAAAAAAACTAAATTGGAAAACATTTTTTAAATAACATCTAACTAAAATATTGCCAAAATTGGATTCCGAAGCTTCCCCCTGACATTAAATTTCATTCGTTTTAAAAAATGAACTTTATATTTCAAAACCGATTGAATTCCTATTCAAAATCTAACTCAAATCTTGCCAAATTGGATTTCGAAGCTTCCCCTTATATTAAATTGAAAACCTTACTAATCCCCATCTCCTTTTACTAAACGTACCCTAAATACTAAAATATTACATTGATTCCTTTTACTAGGGTCCGCGTTAAATTTTGGGAAATTTCAGGCTGGCCAGTTTGACTTTTAATTGATACCTTTTCAAAAACAAATTAAACATGAAGGTCCCATTTCAGGATTTCACCACCAAAAAATAAAAACTAGTCAGCCCCGGTGTTTTTTTAAACTAGGGTCTTTTAAGGTCGAAAAAATAAGTATTTTATATTACAACGTTTATATAATATTGGGGGAAAACTTCGAAATCCACTTTTTGGCATTGCCTGGCAATATTTTTGCTGGATGTCAAAAGGAAATCTAATCGATTCTTGAAATCGAAAAAACATAGTTTTTTTTTAAAAATTAGTGTTTTTAATTTAATCTTAGGGGAAAACTTCGAAATCCAATTTTTAGCCATATTTTAATTATATGATAAACAGAAAACTAATTGATTTTGAAACAGTTTTTTTTTTAAAATATATTAGGGCTGGTAATTTAATATTAGAGGAAACATTTCAAAATCCGGTTTTTGTTTTTATTTTTGTTACTGCAATTTAAAAGGAAATCGAACCGATTTCAAAAAAGAAAAAATAATATTTTATATTAGGGTTTTTTAATGTAATACTAGGGGAAAACTTCAAAATCCAATTTTTGACCATATTCTAATTAGATTTCAAAAGGAAATCTAATGAATTTTGATATAGAAAAAATAGTCTTTGATATGAGGGTTTAATATTAGGGGAAAGAAAGCTTCGAAATCCAATTTCTGGCAATATCTTCATTTGAATTTACAAGGAAATCTAATCGCTTCTGAAATAGAACAAATTTAGTTTTTTATATTGGAATTTTTCATGCAAGATTAGGGGAAGCATCGAAATCCAATTTTTGAACATATTTTAATAATTGGATTTTAATTTGATATTAGGGGAAAGCTTCAAAATCAATTTTTTGTTTTTTCTTCATTAGATTTCAAAAGGAAATCTAATCGATTTTGAAACAGGAAAAAAACAAATGATATTAGGGTTTAATATAGGGAAAAGCTTCGACATCCAATTTTTTGGCCATATTTTATTTAAATTTTTAAAAGGAAATCTAATCGATTTCGAAATAGAAAAACATACATAGTTTTTTATGTTGGGTGTTTTTATTTGATATTAAGCTTCGGAATCCACTTGTTTGCCATATTTTAATTGGATTTAAAAAGAAAGAAATCTGATCGATTTTGAAATAGAAATATGTGTATATATATATATGTGTGTGTGTTTTTTATCAGTATTAGGGGGAAGCTTCGTACCCTAATACTAAAGACCCCCCCAATACTAAAAACTCCTCCAGGTGTTTGTTATTTGGGTGGGTGGGTGAAGGGGCGACTGTTTAGCAACAGGGGGAAGGGATTAAACCGTTTTTTGTTTCTAATTTCAAAATCCATGAAAATAATCTTTAAATAGAATACTGCCAAGAATAGGATTTCGAAGCTTTCGCCTAGTATCAAATAAAACACCAACACCTGAATTAAAAAAACTAAAATTGACGATCTTAAAGGACGGACCCCAATAAAAGACACCCCGGTGTTGACTAGTTTTTTATTCTTTGGGGGTGAAACCCTCACATGGTACCTTCATTTTTAAAATTGTTTCCTCAAGGGGATCAATTAAAAATCAGATTAACCAATTTGACATTTCCCAAAATTGGAAATCGCACCTAGTTTTTGTCATTTGGGGGTATTTTTCGTAATAGGGAGAAAGGATTAGCAAAAAGAATGCCTGATCAAAATGATGCTGATTCTGTGTGTTACAATCTTTTTGCCCACTACAGTGTCTACAGGGTTACAAGGGATGCCGTGCCAGCTAGAGTCCCAAGTCCATTCAACCAACACCCTAATCGATGAAGTTGGACTTGTTGAAATGGAAGTGGGACTGGACCAGTTGACATGGGGCGATGCTGACCTTCAACGGGAGCTTCGGCGCCTGAAGGACAACAGTTTGAAAATTCCGAACCTGAAATATATTTTCAAAATTGCCTTACTAAGAGTGATCCCCACCCTGACACACTATTCTGACATAGTTTCTGACATATCATCTGGACGTATATGTGGCATATATGTTCTGACATACTATCTTACATTCTTTTCTGAGATTCTATTTGACATTCTTTCTGGCATCCTATCTGGCATCTATTCTGACATACTTTCTGGAATATACTATATTCTGATCCTGCCTTGCCATGAGTTTGGGCTGGGAGTGCTTTTATTTGCGTGGATCAATGCCAATGGCTTGAATATCCCCCAATGTTGGTTTCACATGTTTGCACCCAATGATTGCCATTACCATTGATACCCCAAAATGGCCAGGTCCTGAATTTGAGAATAGGTCCTGAAAAGTTTTCTGGGTACTGAAAAAACAGGATTTTGGCACAGGGTCTGAAAAAAGACGTAGGTGGAAGATTCAGGTATGCTGTTGGGTTGCAAAGCTGGGTTAATCAGTAACTTCAGCAACTGACATGAATTCTTGCTGATCAGATTCGGGATGAGCCACTTAGATTTCTATGACCAAAACCTCCAAGAGGACTGTGGGTTTTTCAATGCCTTGAGCGGTTCAAACCCAGCCCGTTGACCTTCCATCCCTCCCATTGGATCCCATTGAAATGACCCTGGAACTCCCCCAACATCGAAAAAGGCTAAGGTTTAGTTCGCTGGGAAAAAAAACTAAATATACTGCTTGGTGGTTTGGAACATGAATTTTATGACTTTCCATTCAGTTGGGAATTTCATCATCCCAACTGACGAACTCATATTTTTGAGAGGGGTATGACGGTATACCACCAACCAGATTAATTAATCACCATGATCAACAATTAATCACCATTATTCACCATTATTAGTGTATATAGTATATATATATACTGGTTGGTGGTTTCAAACATTTTTTAGTTTCCATAATATATGGGGATGTTTTCTCAGCTTAGACGTGTACTTGAACTTGGTGGTGAGATTGGGCTTGAATTGGCTTCAACGACTGGAGTACCTGAGGGTTGTGCCATGTCTATTGTGGCAATGACTGCACTTTCTGCTTGGGCTGCGAGTATACTTCAATGTACGGATGATTATTCCAATACGTTGTGTATTGCATACGCCGACAATTGGGGCTTTTTGGCTGTTACTATTGGACAATTACAAACTGGTTTGGACAAACTGCATCAGTTTATTTGTGCCTTAAAAATGAAGATTGCGCCTGACAAGAGCTGGTCATGGGCGACACATGCTAAACAGAGAGCTCAACTGAAATCTTTATCGCTTGATGGTCAGAGTGTGCCCATTCGGCATGTAGCCAACGAGCTTGGTTGTGATGTCTCTTATTGTAAACGTGTGTCCAAGGCTGTCACCAAAACTCGATTGCAGAAAACTGTCAGGGTTCTTCACAGAGTTTCAGCTAGGAAGTTGCCTAGAGTGTTTAAAACCAGAATGACAAAGCAACTGGTGACAGGTGTTGCTGGTTACGGCAGTGAGCTGGTGTACCATACTCCGTCCGATCTCAGGACCTTGAGGTCTGCAGCTTGCAAAGCCATTGGGAGGTCCAGAGCTGGTAATAACCCTTACCTGGCCATGCATGTTTCTGAAGGATTAGAGGACATTGCCCTTTCACTTTTGATTCGGAAGGTCATGTTTTGGCGGAGGTATTTCCGGTCGTTCCCTACGATTAAGTCTGCCTTTTTACAGGCGTTGGTAACTGGTCAACGCAGGAATGGAGCTACTGCCTTTTTGAGACGGACTTTCTTGGATCATGGTTGGACTTGTCATCATGGTGGGCTCATCGTGCACCATCGTGGTTGGAAAATGAACTGGACGACAGCAAGTCGACATCACGTGCGTAAGTTGTTTTCTTTGTCATGGTCTGCTATGGTATGCTCACACGTGTCTCATAGAACTGGTTTTGACGCTTTGTGTGTGGACGTTCCTGCAGTGCACTTAGCCACTTCCAAGCTTGGGGACGCTGCAAAAACTGATGCGTTGAATTTGGCCACAGGTAAACATGTCACTAACGACGCTTTGGTGCACTATGCTAAGGGATCTTCCAGCAGCAAATGTCCCTTTTGCAATGTCAAAGATGGTCGTACACACCGTGTGTGGCATTGTAGTGGTACAAAGCAATTTCGAGAAAGGTATCCTGAGGTTATGGAATGGCTATCCAATCAAGACACAGTTGTTGCGCAGTGGGGCTTGCTTCCGATTGAGCTGGATTGGGCTGATTGGAGATTTGAAAGCAGTGACCCTATTCCTGTTGTGCAGATGCCAGAGCGTATGGCTGGAGATATGAAGGATGTTTTCACCGATGGAAGTGCTGTTGGACAAGGGTTGACTGGCTTCACTGTTGCCACCTCAGCTTATGTTCAATGTGAGACCTATCAGGTGATTACGAAATGTGCGGAAGTTGTGCCAGGAAACGATCACTCTTCTTACAGAGCTGAGGTTTGGGCTGTCATTATGGCTTTACGTGATTTTTATAGATTGCACATTTTCACTGACTGTGCCAGTGTTTGTGATAATTTGAGTGCAATCTTTTCTGCATTGCGTTCACAGTCGATACCCAAGTTTTCTGATCACGAGGACCTTTGGATGCTTGTTTGGCAGTTGCTGCGTCAACGTGACTTTGATGCTGTGAAGATTACAAAGGTGAAAGCACATCGCAACCCCAAGCATGTTTTTGATCCTTATGAACGCTGGATGGTCGTGATGAACAACAAGGTTGACAGTTTGGCGAAACGTTTCATGCGATCATACTTTGGTCTGGATCTTGATGCCATAACGGATCGTATTCACACACGTGAGCATGATGTTTGCATGTTGAGTAAGTTTCTTGAAATGTGGAATCTGATCAATGAGCAGGCCATTAAGGTTTGTAGAAGGGATTCCACCCCAACTGTTGTGACTTCCTCCTTCAAGTTGTTCTTCGATGCCGCTCATGCTACAGTTGTTCCTTGCGTTGTGGACGCGGATACCATTAGGGCTTGTGACTATGGGAGTGTTTTTGCTGAACGTGTTGTGAGATTTTTTCATAACTTGGAATGGGACTACACTCAGCCCGCAGTCAGTATGTTGGAACTTTACATCGATTTTGCATTGTGGTCTGGAACCATTGCGCCGGTTCTCTTTCGCCATGGTGCCAAGAGGTGTTACAAATTACCTGACATGTGCCCGGAAGCTGATGTTGTCCCGACAACGCTTCGTGAGCAAAGCCGAACATGGACCAAGATGCTTGCATGGTTACGTTGCCATTGTGATAGTGCTCCACCTAAACCTTCGACTTCATGCCGTAGTCTTGTTAAGGTTGGGTACAGTCAACAGCATTATGGTGTTCCCGGTACACCGAAGTTTCGGAGTGGCATGAAAGTTCTTGAGGTGCTTTGGGAATATTTTCACACTAGTAAAGGTGCATCACAGAACATGAACCGCAAATGGAGGGTGCATCGCTCTGAACTTGGAGGAGCTTAATTGGCCCATGACCACAGTTTTGTCAGGCAGTTGTCACTGCTTGCGCTGGCTTGTTTGGATGTGTGCAATTTCGTTTGACCTTCCCTTGTCATGGTGCTCTTTGTGTCGTCCCGTGTCTCCTTGTCCTGTTGCATCCTTGCATCCGACTCCAGTGTTTCCTACACACTGGATTGCATCCGTGTAAATCTGCATATTGCCAAGTCCTGAATTGTCAGTGTACGACACTGACTTGTTTTTGGTTGCATCCGGCAATACTTTGTTGTTTGCTTGTCGGTTGATATGGCATTCGTAATTAGATCCGATGCACGTGCATCCGTTTCGTTGTTTCAATTCGTTTGCGGTTTTCTGCGTGCATGCCTCGACACGTGTTGTACAGGCAAGCCAGGTCCAAATTATTCTTATGTTGTGACGCAATTGCTGCACGACAGGAGTGTCGAACCAAGACAGGCGAGGTGAAAGTCCGTGAAAATTCCATAATATATGGGATAATCCTTCCCATTGACTTCATATTTTTAAACATGATTAAAACCACCAACCAATATATATATATATATATACACGATTATATACGTATATATATATTTATAATGTGTATATCTATATATCTATATATATATAGATGGGAGATTTTCCATCAAGACGGAGCTGATTACCCGAGGATAATTGGGCCCGAAGCCGCCCGAAGCCCACCAACGACTCCCGGAATGGTGCCTGCGGGAGGGAGTGTCAGGGGGATGGGTATGATGGGGTGAGCATTTATTGCATCTATGATATATATATATATATATGATATATTTATGATATCTTATGATATGAACTTAATATGAACTAATCATAACTAATGTGTATACCCTCTGGTTATTTAACATAGCCATGGGATTTCGATGGCCCATAGAAATAGATGGTTTACCTATAAAAAATGGGTGGATTTTCCAGTTCGCTATGTTAGTCATAACCAGATGGTAGATGTAAAATATGAATGTGCCCACATAGAGCCGACCAGATGCTAATTTTGGGTGGTTTTATCCTCCATTTGATGGGCCAAAGCCTTAGACATATGATATAATCATAATGCCATACATATGACATGTTTACAGTTCTTTCAATATTTGGAAGGTAATTGCAGTTGATTGTATGCATAATTGGCTTGTAGTTCTGGCCAATTTTGGTGTAACATATACGTACAGTTCCATGTATATTCACTACGCAAAGCTTGGATGCACATTGGGTACTTTAGTACGACTTAATATTTTGCTGTAAATAGGTATACACTATGCAGCTAAAACAAAAATATCTTTGTTGCAGGCGTTCTAAGATTGGACAGGCTGAACATACGTACAGTATACCAAAAAACAGGAACCCAACCAATAGTCTCCTTGGAGGCTGCGACCCTTACGACTTGGACTGCATACAGTATATCTGTACATGTAGCAAGCCACTTTACAGATGTGTAAAAGTTTTGAGGTTCTGGGGAACAAATCATCCAACTACCATCCTGGAGACACTAAAATCAGCCTTTTTTAGGGGTTACTCTGCATACATTGTACATTCACAGAGCAAACCTTCCCTTGGAGGAAATGAACTGCCGGGCCGTTTTTTTTTTTTTTCGGGGACACCAAGCGAAATGGGCGTATCTGTAATACCTAAAAATAATACCTAAAAGCAACTAAAGTTGGAGTGTTTTACTAACTTTTGTTGCTTGAAATCACGAACTAACTCTGGTTGTTTGAAATCACTTAAGTTTATAGTGAGCTTTGATCAGTCCCCGAGTCGCCATGAAAATAACTGGATATAGTCACTAAACCCACGACAGAACACGACATAAGCAGGGACTAATCATGATTGGCTGCAGTAGATGCAGAATAATTGTTTCTTAGTTGCTATAATATACACAATATGATATATAATACATACTTGAATATACTATATATAATATTTATGTCGGATACATACATATATATATATATATACATACCATTTGGTTATTTAACATAGCCATGGAAAATCCACCCATTTTTAAGAACGGTAAACCATCTACTTCTATGGGCCATCTATACCATGGCTATGACCATGTGGATCGCCGAGCCGCGCGAGGCAAAGTCTGGGCGAAACAAGTCCTGAAGCCTCGGGCGCCTTGGACACGCTTTTTGGAGATGCGGGTGGTTTACGATGGCTGCCGAACTCCGATCAACCACCAATTTTGGATGGTTGACACATCCCATATGCGAACCATGGTGCTGGGATATGGAATCCAACATTTGCCCTTGTCCAAAATCACCCAGTCATGTAGGTAAATATACCAGCACCATGGAACATATTATGGGCATGTTGAAACCCTATAAGAAATCATGAGAATCATGGGATGTTTTTTTCGCACCGTTTTCAACTGCAGGATTTCGCAAGCACTGTATTTCAGCAACAAACCATGGGGATTGTTGATGGGAATTGTGTTTTTCTTAAGAAATGGGATTTCTCATGTGATGTATATTTGTACTACGGAGTTATGTGGGGATATAGAATGAGCCTATATAATTGACTTGAGCATCAAAACAAACGGGCACTTTGCCGTAAGAAACGGGGGATTTTTTGACTTAGCTTTAGACACATCCGTCGGATCAAAGCTGCGTTTGATGTTTTTTGTCGGTAAGAAATGGGAGATGTCACTGACGAAAAGACGGTTTTTTTACAGAAATTCAGAGGGATTTGAAGCAACAAAATATGGAAAGGAGTGAGATTTACATATAGATTTACAGTCACCAAATTAAACATATGCTTAAATTGGTGATTGAGCGAGTTTGGTCACGTTGAAATGCAGAGATCAATCTGCATCATATCTGCATCTTTTCTGGGAATTGCTATGGACAAGTTATGACTCGCCTAGGTCGTTGAGGGCATGATGGGTTTCCGGAAGTTCTGCACGGACCATTTGTCAAAGCAGGTGCGATCTCCCAGGATCTTTGAGTCTCTGAGTTCCTAGGATTCCCAGGATTCCCAGTTGATGGTCGATGAACATATATATTTCATCAATATATGAAAAATATTTGGTCATTTTTCGGAAATTTTTGTGAATATGGGAAGACTATCCATGAAAATCCCCTAGAAATCTGTGTTTCTTTTTGGGATGACTATCCATGAATCGCTATTTTGAACTAGGCGGGATTCCAGGTGTGAAATGATCCGCAGATTTCTTTCGGTTCCTCAAAGGAAGACGATCATGGAACTTTCAGTGCTTCCAAGGACGTTTAAGGACTTTTGGTCGTAAAAACCACGGAGAACTCTATCTGTACCCACCAAAATTTACTAAATGGTCGATCTTTTCTTGAAAAAACATGGGGAAAACTGGAAAACAAATGGAAAAAACAAGTCAGTCCAACGTGGGTCTCTGGGAAAAACATGTTTCAGCCTCGCCAGCTGAAACGCAAAGCTCCACAGTCCAATCCTGGAAAAGTTGTCTTTTTTTGGCGACTGCACTTGGCATTTGATTGCCAGATTTTTAACCTTTCAGAAGCCAAAAAGACGTCCAAATGATTTTCTGGTCATGTTTTCTTCAACCTATAACTTATCAAAGAGCGGCTTTGGAGCAATTCAAGGTTTCTTCTGAAGTGGAATGACAACAAGAAAGCCCCTAAGAAGTAGCATTTTCAGCCACCAGAAAGAACTTCGCAACCCAGTTTTGCTATTCAAACATCTTCCTGGGCCTGGTCGGCCCATGGATTTCAGGCCACAGCCGCCATCAAAGATGATTGGGCTTGGTGGCAGTTTCACAGCGAACAGGCGGGATTTTTCAGCCTGGGATTGAGCACATCGATCCTGATGGGTAGATAAGACATCTCAGTGTTTGCTTCATGTGTTTTTTCGCCAGTTATTTTTTTTGGGGGTAGGTTAAACGTTTAGTAATTGATTATTGTATTGAGCTCATTGTTTTTTTTGGTTTGGGTTCTTCTTGCTCACTGAACTGTCTATAGAGGGGATATACAGATAATATACATATAGTAATATATAGTATCATGTAATATCATGTCATATATTGATAATAATATATGGGGGGTTCCTAAAATAGGGGTATGTACCCCTAAATCATCCTTTTGTTCGTCCTTTCCATGAAAGAAACAAACAAGCTATTTCCGGTATCCCGCGTGTATGGAACCCCCCCATAGAGTTAATAGTTCATAGTTCATATAGTTACTAGTTCATATATTTACCAGTTCATAGTTACTAGTTAAGACTGTTATATATATATATATTTATATAAGATTAATATATATTTAATATATATATATATATTTATACATGATATCATATAATATCATATTATGATATCATATAGTATCATACAGTATCATATAATATAATATCATGTGATAGAATATCATGTAATAATAACACTAATAAACATAATATATATGTATATATACATATGGGATGTGCAAGCCAGGTTTGAGGTGACATCTATGTTATATATATATATATGTACGCATGCAGATAATGTTATAATATGGTGCATGCTATCATATGTTGTTATTTATACATGGGTGATTTTCCCATCGACACATTCAGCCTGGAAGATCTGATCTCAAAGATGGGGGTCTTCAGCGGAATCAGACATATCCCCGGTTACTAAATGGAGGCTGGTTGTTAATCTTGGTTGATAATGGTTACGGGATAATACTGGTTAATGATGGTTAATGATGGTTAATAGTGGTTAATAGTGGTGAATAGTGCTCAATAATGGTTAACAGTGGGTTAATAAATGTAAATAGTGGTTGATTATGGTTAATACTGGTTAATAATGGTCTATTATAGTTAATTATGACATTAAGTGTTCGCCTGGCCATCAATTATTGGGACAACCACCAGGCTATATTATGGATTTTCCATTGCTATGTCTGATTGCCGGAGAGTATCCCCATTTTTCAATGTCCACTAGAAAAAGGGAGGCCTTGAGGCACAAAACGCATCTTCCACTTGCATCACGTAGACTCTACTCTTCCATCTTTCAACATTCAGCTGCTGGAAATGTGGCCAGATCTTAGAGTGTCACACCAAAAACTTATCATGTAACCAAAAAAGTGGGCTCGCAGTTACTGTAGAAAAAAAAAGAGTCCTAGAATCTACTGGGTCTTTTAAATAACATTATATATCCTATTAAATCCCATTAAAATACCATTAAAATACCACAGGATGGGGCCCCACAGTTATAAGTTGGTTTATAAACCCTTATAATCCCCATTAACTATAGTTATATCTACCATAAACCATTGTTAAGCCACTTATGTTCACCTACGGTTCACGCGAGCTCGACTGGGGGCTCCATCCTGCATCGATGCTTCCCTTGGTAGGCCAATGCGGGCAAGCTCATGACTCTTTTACGGCGGAAGGCCAGGGGATGAGACTACCATGGGATCATGGGTCCTTTTTTAATGGTTGAATATTGGCTGATAATGGTTACTGGATAAGAACGGTTAATGATGGTTAATAGTGGTTCATAGTGTTCAATAATGCTTAACAGTGGTTAATAAATGTAAATATAGTGGTTGATTATAGTTAATACGTATTAATAATGGAGAATAATGGTTGCTGGAATGATGATCAATCATAGATAATAATGGTTGGCAATGGTTAATCATGGTTAATGATTTTTCACCCGATTTGGGCTTGATTGTTGTTTTTTTTTTAATCACCTAATTCCATATGTTTTCTGTGAAATTCCTGGGATGGTTCCCCCAAAAAAGGTCCAATGATATTCCCAGAAATTCTTGGCTAATGCCCCTGTTATCACCTGTTTGTGACGGTTATAATCCCAATTTGGGTTTGTCTGAAAATTGGATACCACTAAATCCATTGGCTCATCGGTTAATCATAGCTTCCCCTCTCAAAAAATGCGGCAACATCACCATTCGGTGGTATACCCCATGTTCAGATATACCCATTTGTTGATAAGAAAATAGAGGAATATCATGGAATATCATCTTTGAATGGGATGTATTCAATTTTTGTTACAAGACTTTTCCTGGTTGGTGGTTTGGAACATGAATTTTATTTTTCCATATATTGGGAATGTCATCATCCCAACTGACGAACTCCATCATTTTTCAGAGGGGTAGGGCTCAACCACCAACCAGTATAGTTAAACCACTATTTTTAGGCATTTTTTCATCAGGGTCCAGGATGGTTCTAGACTTCAGAGGGGTAGGTCAACCACCAACCAGATCATGATGTACCATTATCAACCAGAATCACCATTGTTCACCATTAAATATCCATTATTGCTGGTGGGAAAATATATTTTCAACTATAAATGGCCATTTTCAATAGCTATCACCATCCAATATATATACAAGACTTTTTAGACTTCAAAAAACCTGGAGAAAAATCATTGATCAACTCCCAGGATTTTGCGGAAAGTTTCCACGTTTTAGTTTCCCTGTGGTGTATCCCGGTGTCGTCATTAGATGTGAGCGTCCGAAGGTGAAGGTTTGTGGTGGATTGGTAGTTACAGCCGTACGAATCCCCTTGATTTTTTGATTTTTTTTGGCTTACAATGATGGTCAAAGCCCACTTTGGCATACAGAACCCCCCAGTGTGTCATGGCTTGACTTGTCATCACGGGTCAACTGTACTGACCCATCAATCTCCCGCACAAGCATGCACATACAGAGAGCGTCGCAGGGACCATCACAAACCGATGCAAATCCAAGGGTATATATCTACACGTAAAACAATATATGACCTATTAGTTCTCAGATATGTTTTCATCAAAAGCGAAGAACCAGACCAGTATTTACTTGCCCCGAGGCCATTGAATTGGGCAACCCATTCGGTGACCTCACCTTCGCCCGTGGCTTCACGTAAAAGTGATTGGCATAACATCACGTCCAGACAGAAGCATTGCTTAGGAGGACAGTTCGGCATAGTGTCCGTGGGTCGAGGGCCGCATTGGTGGAGCGGGGGGTATGCGGATCCCTCCCACGGCCAAAGGGCGCAAGGACCTGGCCCCTGACTGAGATGCTGAGCCCTCGTCGTCTTCGTCGTCCGGACGCTGTGAAAAGCTGCAGCATTCTTGGGCAGGTCCAGTTGTAAGTCAAGTTATATAACCATATATAACCATGTACTTATGGGACGTTGTGGGTGTTATAGATAGTTACTCATTATACTATCTTATAGTATCTTCCAATATTAAATATATATATATACATTCCAATAAATAGTTATAAGATAGTTATATATGTTATATAATACAGTATATATTACCCAATCTATGCGTATCCATTAGTTAATCAAATCTCATGACTCGACGGCCAGGATCATGCTATATGGGAATTGAAATTTAATGGCGCCATTAGCCACTAGCAAATCATAATGATAGTTTTTACCCATAGTCAACCATAGTTATTAACCATAGTCAAATTCCCAGGGTTTTGACTATGCTTAATTACTAGGGTTAAGCATATCAATTTCCAGGTTTGTAGATTATTGCCGTGACACCAGTCCCAGAGTCCCTTGGTCCTTCGCACGTCGCGTCGCGTCAGGAAAGCGCACAGGTCTTCTTTGATGACAACATCGAACCTTTCGATGCCAGGAGCGGTGATGCGGTTTTTTCGCGTGAATGCTCCTTAGACTCTCCAGTTACGCATTAAAATATTTGCTTTACCCTATGGTTTTATATGATTTTATCGTACTTTCACTTACTTTCACCATGTTTTGATATGTTCTGCCCATTTGTACAGGTACTTTGAAAGTCTTGGTGTGTACAGTCCGTACCGTGTGGTCTTTTTGCCAAGCGGAAGACAGACGTACTAGTTAAAATATGTTGCAATGTTTTACAAGGTATCTAAGATTGGCCATGGTTCACCACAACTTTCCAACTTTCCAACTTTTCAACTTTCCAACTTTCCGACTTCATATCTATCGATCTATCGATCAATCGATCTATCTATCTATCCATCTATCCATCCATCTATCCATCTATCTATAAAGAAATTTCTTGCTAACTGGGGCTGCCATTTGATCTGGGGCTGGCCTCTTGCACTGTGCTCAAACCATTTTTTGCTCTGTGGCTGATGGAACACATCTGCTGAGCTGAGCATGATAAACCCATAGCGTTTGCGGCCCTTGGGGCCGCAATGCTCCTCCCCAATGGCCAATCATAACATTATAAATAATATGATGGTGTGCCCTCAGGGCCGCGCGCTATCACATTTCCACTCCCAGCCCACATTTAAATTTAAGATTTCTATTTATTATCTATATATTTATTGTTTGGATTTGTTTGGTGACTTGGTGGTGCTATGTGGTGCTAAGAATCATGATGGTGATGTATGCGTTTTTGTGGACCTGGCATGTTTCTGAGCACAATGTTTGCCCACAAAGCGCGTAAAACGCAATTGTTGCTCAAGCGTTTTTTTCTGAGGGTCTGATAGCTTTTGGTGGCAGCCATGGCGGCTGGATTCGACCCTCACCTTGTCGAGCAGTTGACACAGTCCATGAAGGAAATGAGAATCAGCACAGTGGGGATTGAAAAGATGCTTCAAGCGTTTGCCGAAGATGCTGCCTGCCTCTCATGTTACTTCTGTTACATCAAGGATTGGGTGAGCCCAAACGATGTCAATGCCTTGAAAACCATTGGGAAGGGACAGGTTTGCGCTTGTGAGCTGAAGAACTATGTCCAGTGCAAGGTACCCGCCTAGTAGCTTTGAAAATCCGTGAAATTATGAAGACCATTGCGGTTTGGGCTTAAGAAAAGGCCGTATCGAACGATGTGTCTTGCAGCATTGCATGTGTGTTTTGTAGGGCGTCTCTAGGAGTGCCACACCCGAAGTCAAAAAAACACAATGGTGAATGAAGAAACCGTAGCGCAAGCACAACTGTTGGGTTTTCTAATTTGTGGCTGGGGTCTCTGCCCAATCTGGTGCCACCGCGTGCTCCATCATGGCTCAAGCTGACTGGGGGTTGATTGTTTTTTTTACTTTGGTGATTTTGTGCCCGATGACCAAAAAAACACAGGAACAGCGGCGCAAAGCCATGAAAACACTGCATGCAGACCAGGACGTCGAGAAGAAACAGACACCTGTCGTTGTCGCAACCTTATTTCACATGATTGTGGCCCAACCCAGTTATGAGCTGCCGAGGCCATAGAGCAGGAGGTTGAGAAGAAACAGACGCTTGTCGTTGTCGCAACCTTATTTCACATGATTGTGGCCCAACCCAGTTATGAGCTGCCCAGGCCACGGCCAGTCCCGACCTGCCAACTCCACTTTGTGACGGCCTGCTGTCCTTTGATGTCATGGCCAGACCATTTTTGCAGGTGGGGTCAACAGCTGTTCAATTTTTTTCGTGTAGCATCAAGTAGCCAAACTGTTGTAGCCCTCAAGGCCACTGTGTTCTCCATCCGGGTGTCAGCCAGGAGCTTTTCATGAAGGGTTTCTTACAAGCAACGGACTCTTTCGTCATTAATTACAGTGAGCTGCGGGTAGGCGGGAAATGTGTTTCATTGAATTTTGATTTCAAGTGGTTATGTCATTTGTCATATTACTTGGACAGTCCTTGTTCCTACAACGAAGTTGCAGGTCCCATGCCTGGGGAGCAAATTCCTTTGTGTTGTCACCTGAGTCGCGACGATATGTCTAAACAAAGGATTGTGTGGCCCGTGCATGTTTCAAACAAATTCAAAGTTCATGTTGAATCACTTACCTTCTCATTCTTTGCCATGATGAATTTAATCAAATTTTCCATGTCGCCAGGTTTTTGTTCAAGAACGCTTGCTTGTGGACAGCAAAAGTCTCAGACATGTCATCGCAAAGTCACATTGCAGTAGAAGGGTGCGTTGGACTGTATGCCAGTGAGTGGGAATTCTCAGCGCCCACTGTCGTGCTTGAGCCTGATCAGTCAATGCAACCAACTGACATGCTTCGTTTGAAGCTCGTAGACGAGAAGTGGGTGCCTCCAGTTGTTTGCATTCCCATTGCGAAGTTCACTGCTCTGGTCAGCGGGCATGCTCGTTGCGAACATGCTGGTTCTGGGCTTAGTGCACTCTGTATGAAATTATAGGGGTAAGGGTCATCAACAGCCAGATTGTTTTCTTTGAATCTGGTCAATCTTGGACAGCTTCTTTCAAAGTACCATGATGACAGCAATCAACTGCCAAGGCTATCCGCAGTCCTTGCCCGCGGCGCACGATGACTCAAGCCGTTTGCAGGCAGTGATGAAGCTGCTACAATGATCCCAAAGGAGCAATCAAAGTCAGAAAATTTTGAGCAGTTAGTTACAGATAGTTGATGTAAGTTGCCTATCATGGCCAATCTTGGACACACTCCAGACGTGCTTGGAAAAAGTTGCTTGGTGGCCCGTGGGGCTGCTGCGATGTAAGTCTGGACTTTGAACCATAAATATCATATCACTATGACGCATTAAACGTATTCGTATGTTTGAAAGACATGGTTGCTGTCGGTAAATGACTTCCGTTTCAGCCCATTGGGCGGCAACAAATTGTGATTTCATTTTTGGACTTCTGGCTCAAATCTCAGGGCGGACGCTTTTGACCATTATATAGATATGCCAGCTTCGTGTGTTGTAAAGGACCTGACAGATTCTGAGAACGAAGAAGTTGAGCAAACGCGCGAAGCTTCTGATTCTGGAGCTATGAAAAGGCCATCCACGTGGGAAACTTAGCAACTTGCAATGCTATTGAAATTTCGAAATTTTTCCTGCTGGTTTGGCACCCCAAAATCTGACCCCCACAACTCTACCCTCAGTAACCTTTTTCCTACAGGTTTGCTACATGTTTAGTTGGTTGTGGGGGTCAGATTTTGGGGTGCCAAACTAATAGGAAAATTGTTACTTGAAATTATTCACCACTTCCATGTTACGACCGTTTTATATATTTATTGCATGCGGAAGTTTTGTGGTGAGGTCTACTCCTGTGCGGAAAGGCCATTTGAAGCGGAACCAGAGCAAGACAGCTGGCTCTTTGTCAGAGGCGGGGTTCTCACTAAAGTTTCATTTATCATGCTGAAATTTGCTCCTAGCTGGTAAGGTCTCAATCAGCTTTCGTCGAAGCATTGTGTGGCGCTCTCGGTCCAAGACTGCGCCTCCATTGCCAAAGTTCGCAGCTGTTCTAGGGGGCGGGAAGGGGCGGATCCCCCAAATCCGTCAGTATGATGTCAAGCTGAAGAAAGCACCATGGATTCGCAATGTTGTGGTCAGAAGCTTATTTTTGACGAGACTGAAATTTTTTGAAGCTGTTTCAATTGACATGATGGGTCCTTGAAAATATTTTCTCAGGTCTTTAAACCACAGGCAGGCCACAAGCAGAAGAGCAAGTATTGCAAGAGCCCACCATTCGTGGGGAAGAAAGTCTTCAGATCATGGAGCTGTTTGAGTCAGACACTTATTATTATGAAACATGTCGTTTTAGGAACTCTGAGACACACATTATATCTGAGGGTGCTACTCAGCCACAACGCGTTCTTGCGAAACGCCGACCGAACGTGGAATCAATGCTGCTGCCTCAGTGTTTTTTCCCGGCTTCCTCATTGCTTTCAAGGGATGTTGCTTTTGGCCTTTCAGGATTTCGCGAATCAAGTTCGCTGGAGTGTTGATTATGCTGCGGAGTGTGCCAAATGGAATGTTCCCCCGGGGAAATATGTATCACCTGCTGCGGGTGAGTTTCTGTCAGGCAGGCCTGAAGTTAGTTATTACGTGAGTTTAAGTCAGGGCGAGTATTGATGTGTTTTTATACATTGTAGCAGTTGTTAGGTATTTAGTGTGGCTGCCAGGCTTGCCATTGCAGTGGACCGAAGACAAAGCGGGCGTAGTGGACAAGATGCGCTTCAAGCAGCAATTCCCAGACATGGGAACCAACGAGGCGTCCACTGTCTTTGAGTTGTTGCTCTTGGTCCGCTGATTGTTTTCATGTTCGTGCCAGGGCCTGAAGGTCCCAGTCGTGGCTATGTTTGCTGGCTGCGGAGGGCTGGAGCTTGGCTGGTGCAAGCTCAGGCCTCAGGAGGTACCAAGTTAACATTCAATGATCGATGATGAAAGATATCGAAAGTCCAATCGGACATTAGGTATTTGCGATCGATTTGCTATGTTTGGGTCTCAGCCAGTATCTTGCTGTGAGCCAGTTGCATGTCAGTCTTTGTCTCAGGTCGAAAGCAACGAGTATTGCAGAAAGATCCTGCGACGGCGCATGGCTGAGAATCTTTTGCCTCGAGGCGTCATTGAGGAGGACGTTGTGACAGTGAAGCCTCCACCCAACGCCCGTGGCGTGGGTGGAGGCTTTCCCTGTCAGGCTTGTTCAGTGTGTCGTGTATTGCACAAGGTATGTTCACACTCACAGCTATCACTATTGTTCTTTTGCGGTTGTTCTTTCTATCAACCTTTGAGACTGCGATGGTCGCATCACCACGCAGGGAAACTCCTGCGCTGGCCTGATGAAGGGCATGGGCGATGGTCGCACCAATCTTCTGGTCCACATGTTTCGAGTGTTTGATTTGTTGCCTGCACGTGAGGAGACACTTAATTGACATTTATCAAACTTTGTTCATCATTTCAACTTGCATTGAGTTTCTTGTTTTTGTTTTGGTTTTGGGTTCGCATGGATTCCATCAGTGGCATTCAGGAACTGCATGTACTTTGAGAACGTCTACGGTCTCCTTGGCAAGAAGCCTGAGATGAAGCGCGTCATATCCTACTTGATTCAGGAACAAAATAAGTTTCTATCATCATATCATATATTAATAGAAATTTCAACTGTGACAGGAGACTGCGAAGCGTGATCTGACTTTGCATTGGGCAACCGTGACCCTGCAGAATGTTGGGCTTGCTGTAACTTTGCTGCAGCTTGTGTGCTTTTGCCGATATTTTGGTGACTGCTACAGACCCCCTCAGATTCAAAGACTTTTCTTCCTATTCGGGGTCTGCATTTGCATCCAGGGTCTGCAAAATCTATGCCACAAAATATATGCCACAACATGCCACAACTTGACCCCTGATTGTCACTCATTGTGATGATTATGTTCGTCAATTCAATTTGCGTCTGCAGAAGACAGAAAAACTTTGCCAATCTTTCTGTAGCGGGTTGCAGTCCAACAAGTATGCCAACCGCAAGGCATGGCATGGAATGGGCAGAATGCCATTCATTGTCACCATCATCAGGAAGTACGCATTTCAAAGCCAGTGTCCGCGTACTATACCATACTCTTGCACACAGGAGGTGAGCGCAGAAGATGATTTGATCTAACAATTTGCACACAGTCGGTACGTTGCAGCGAATGCACGTAATGGAGCGAAAGCTTCGGTCGGAGTGACGATCTTTGATTCCGTGGTGAAGGTGCGGGTTGCCATTAAGTAGTTCTAATTTAGTAAAGCTGGTGTCTTTAACCTTGTGCTAAAAGCCTTGTAACGGCTGCGTCCATTGCATCCGGCCGACGTGACTTGATTGTTTTTTTGGCTACATTGATTTTCGGGAATTGGAAGCAACTTAAAAATCATTTTGGAATAATTGCCCCAAGCATGCAGGAACCAAACGCCGTGGTGAAATCTTTTTTGTATGTCACGACAACTATGGTGCAAATTGCATATTGTGGGATTGTGGGACCCTCATTGACTTGATCCGGCCGAAAAAAACAGAGAAAAACGAGTACAATAATATATTAATTACAAATATATATATATATTATTTAATACATAGTAGGACCAGGTATAATAACTAAATACAAGTATGATAAAACCATCGATGGCAGGGTCCATTGATTTCTGTCACTCTGATGCTGGCAGTCATGTGGCCGGAATTTTTGCTGTGGTTGGTCACCGCGGCTGTTTTTTGGAGTTGTTTTGAGTGGCAGCTTGCTAGCTCACTGCGGCCATGGGCGGCATGCAGCCTGGTTTTCGGAAGCGCAGCATTTCAACGCTGAGCGATGATGTTGCTGTCTCAACGCCAGGGTCCCAAATTTTGATAAGGATTTTTTCACTCATGGTGCATCCAAACGGTACTAAACCATTTGTGTAGTGAGCACTCAGGCCTGCCTGCCGCAAGCCGCCTGCTGCTGACAGCGTTTTGGTCCGAAGCATTTCAACGCTGAGCGATGATGTTGCTGCTGCAATGCCAGGATCCCAAAATTTGACAAGGAATTTCACGATGTGATATTGGCATTCATTTTTTTAACACCAGTTGGTGTAGTAAGGGCTCAGTCTGTCAGGCCTGGCTGCCACGACAAGCCGCCTGTTGCTGACGGCCGTTGGTTTCGATGTTTGAAGGTGATTCCCAGAAAGTATTGCAGAGTTGATACGTGAAACATTTGTTGTGTGCTGTTAGATTGCAACATGAGTATCTGATGAATCTGGCCAAAATCGAGCATGCCAGGAAGGCAAAGTCTCTTTGGAAGAGCGATGCCCCAACCATGGTGTGGCCACGTGTGGTGATGCAGTCGTTGAAATGAAACCGATATCTGCTTGGCCACAAGCAGGTCCGCTGAACATGAGACTAGTCACTTGTCTTTCCTGAGCAAGAATTGAGGGCCTTAGTTTTTCAATTGTTTTCAGTGTGATGATGGAATGTCCTGTGAAATGCAAATGAATCTGACAGCCTCACATGATGAGGTACCAACTAGGAGTAGAAAGGCACTGGAACACGCTCGAGCCAAGCAAGTGAAACTGCTCACTTCACCTGCGATTCGCAACAACTTTGGCTGCATCCGTCGGGGCCTTGCAGTGAGTGCCGTTGTTTTGGAGTGCTGTCATGTCATCGAGTGTTTCCAACATTTTTTAAGCAATTTTCCATGTCAAGCTCAACCGGCGCTGCAACATAGCGTGTGTTGGATGTAGGCGTTTTTGGCGCGACCACCCGGGCATGCCAAGCGTACCTTTCCAAGAGAGGGTCGCAGGCCAGTTTCAAGAAGCCGTGCCACTAAGTAGTCCCATCCCAAGCAGAGAACAAGTTGAACTCGTGGCAGGATCTGGCGACGCAAGTATATTGGTGGGACCACTACCGCGCTGAGTGCAAACGTTTGGGGATGCCGCGTGGTAAGTTTCTTTCCCCAGCAATTGCCGAACACCTCAGTGGTTTCTTGTCAAAACAATATAAAACCTTTTCATGGCACCACAATTCAATGCGATTTCATCTGTATTCGTCATTGCTGAATTCTTGCTTGCGGTGCCACGTGATTTCAGGTTTACCAATGGGCTGGACCGACCACAAGCCCAATTCCGTGAGCCGCTGTGACTTCAACCGGCTATTCCCACACCACAGTGTGCAGGAAGGTTTTAGTTTTTGCAATTTGTGGGGCCTGGCAATTATTGGGTTGTCTCCAGGATTCCAAGCTGAAGATCTTGTCGTTGTTCAGTGGCGTAGGAGGCCTCGAACTAGGTTTGAGCAGGTCGGGCACGAAGATGTCGACGTGCAATGATTCATTCATTTCATACACCCACCCGCTAGTACATTTATACATGCTTTATCATGGCCTGACCAGGCTGTGCAGAGCATTGGGTTATGCAGCAACCTTAGTATTTTTGTCTTGGTCTGAGAATCTTGCCAAAAGGCCAAGCGAGTTTTTTTCAATGGAAGTGCCAAGGTCGAACAGTGCCGCGATTGCCAAAGAGTCCTGGACCAGCGTATGGCCGAAGGGTACTTACCGGCCGGCCGAATATTTGATGATGTTGTCACAGTTGGGAAGGAAGCTGCAGATTTGTTGGCCCATTGCGATGGCCTCGTTGGTGGCTTTCCATGTCAAGATTCTTGATTTTAATGTCTTGTGACTCATGGTTTTGTTTCTGTTTTGGTGGGGTTTCTGCTTGTTATTGTTGCTTCCCATGTCACTGTCTAGATTACTGTAGTATAAGCTAGTCTGGACTAAGGGTGTCAGCAAAAGTGGTGGAATGACCGGGCTCCTGGATCGACGTTCGTGTTTGGTGCGGGTCTTCTTTGACTTGCTTGATGAGAATCCCCACTTGTGCGCCCACAGCTGCTTCAATGTGAAGCAGGTCAATTTCCAACATAGTAGGTGAAGCAGCTTTAGAATTGATTCAAGTTTAATAATATAAACAAGTGACGTTGTGTATTATATTGCTGGTTCCAACTGCAACGTGAAGTTGCTGTTCCAATTTAGAGCTTGCAGGTATTTCTGCATCTTGGAAAACGTCAAGCACTTGCTGTCGTCAGAACCCAACTTGCGTACTATGTGGAACTACATCCTTGCGGTCAGATGTTGGCATGTTTTTTTTTTACATGGCATTAAATGTCACTGTCCATTTTCTCGGATGCCAGGAGTTTAGGAAACGAGACTTTACGGTCATGTGGACTGTTGTGACGGGCCAAATGGCCGGCCTGCATGCCCTGGTCTCAGAAGACACACTGGCACTCTACTACCCTTTGTGGAGTTTCAAATGGTCATGTCAGGTCAAGAGGGACCGCGTGTTCATTTTGGCCATCAAGACTGGAAGAGGAGCTTCTCTGTTTAAGGCTCTCGGTGATCACCCATATTATCCAGGAGTTATTAAGAGCCAATGATTTCACTGGTGTCTCGCTAACTTTTGATGAATCTTTCAAATTCAAATCAAACCAATGCAGCCCTGCTGCAGAACATGAACCTCATGACCTTCGAGGAGGTGCGAGCTTCAGCCCATAAGTGCTACCATTTGAGACACCCGAAGCCACCAGTGTCCCAATGGTTGCTGCAGCAGCGTGACTCTGGCCATGAGTTCCGGCTGCGTTCTTGTGGGAACATAGTGATCCCACGGTGCGCGGACTTAGCTTTGCAAATTCTTGCAGTCATGTGCAAGGAGAAATTTTCAGCAAAATGATTGAATACAATGTCGCGCACAGTGTTTTGTGTGTGATGGTCGGCTGGATGCAACACCCTGAGAGCTACAACAATGTGGCAGTGACCCTGGCTCGCTTAAATACATTTCTTCTTGATGATTCCTTGCTGATATCAAATTCAAGGTGTCAAGTTTCGTCGTTTGAATTCACTTGCCCGATGCCCCGAATTTTTGCTCTTCCATTGGTTCTAAGAACATTTTGCTCTTTGCAACCATGGCGTCGACTCGTGGTGAATGGCTACTGAAGGAAGTCATTTCTATCCCTGAAGTCCCTGTTCAGTCGTGGTGGGGGGCAGTTTATTCTAATCAAGGCCCTGACGATGAGGTGACGTGTGGAAACTCCGGTTTTCCAACATATGAATGGGAGTGGGTTACGGATGATGAAGGTAACACTGATTGCAGCCAATCGGTTGCCGACTCTGCCATTCCCTCGAAGGCCAGGTCTGGCTGTCACATCTCTTGAGTCATGAGTCAAGTTCTTCTTGTTTTCCTTGTTCTTTTTGTTTTCGTTTGGCGTTCTCTGCAAGACTTTCTTTGAAGTAATTTTGCGACAGGAAGCCAGTCCGATTGTCGTTGTCGATGGCAATCATGGTGGCTTGATGGGGCCAGGCGCCACAGAGGACGCTGAGAAGGCGGGACACCCCTGCACTGTTCAGGACGTAGCCAACTGATTTTGGTTTGATGGAAGGCCGGTGACAACTCTGACTCTACGCTCGGAGGCTCCAATTTTGATTTTGCGTCTTGTCTTACTGCAGGGTTGACCTGTTTCAGCGCTTCTTTGTTTTCTTTTTGCAGAATTGACCTATTAAGGGTCTATTAAGGGTTTCAGTTCGCTTGGCAGGTTCATTGCGCAGCAAAAAGAGGTCGCATCAGCAGACCGTTGCAGGCTGCTATTCATACAACTATGTTGGATTCAAGTTTATTCGTGAGCTGTTCAAGTTGAAGTTTTGCTGTTAGTTTATTCTCTCTTTTGCTCAGCTTCAATGTGGTGTGCTGCCTGATTTTTCTTTGTTGCTCCATTCCAGATTCCAGGCCCTCGTCAAGCTGATGCAGTGACGCCGTCAAAGCAGATGAGACGGTTGAAGAGTTCCTGGACACTGGACACCGCCCTATGTCTTTCTTGAGTGATTTGATTTTAGATAATTCATTTGTTGCTGGCCGTGTAATTCACTTCATGATGAAAGCTGTTTGCTGTGGCCACCACTTTCCAAACAGAAACCGGCCGCAGTGACTGTCATGACCTTATTATGGATCATGAGTCTGCACGTACATATATGGTCATCAGACCCAGACTGAGACATTTGGCGGGATGACGTGATAGTGCGTTGAGTTTGGCAGGGCACTTGATATGCAAGGTTTGGAAGATGAACCTCAATCCGTTTGTGCATCATATAGCGTTGCAATCTGGCCCTTTCGGCCCTGTCACTCGCTAGTATGGGTGGGGCGCAACAACATTGTGGAGAACCAAAGCTTGAACTTTTTTCAGGGGATTGGGCAATAGATGCAACAAGTTTTTGATTTCAAAAGCATGGCCCTTGTAAAGCGTTCACATGGAGTTCTCACAAAAGTTTTCAGATCAACAGCTACCGTTTTCATCAACACCTGTTCGAGCTTGATGACTGATGGGGCCCCAGCTGGCCAATTGGTGGCCGATTCAGATCCTCCGGTGGAAGTAAAGCCTGAGCTGCTTGCCTTGTCCGATGATGAAGCTGCTGCTCCCGCTCTGGAGCAACCCCTGGCCAAGCCCAAGCCTTCTCCTAGCAAAGGTGCTGACATGGATGTTGGGCTCTGTCGGAGAAAGCTGTCGAAAGTTGTTTGGACAGTGTGTCCTTGCGCTCGACCCCTCCGCAAGAAGACGGTGAATTGTTTTACCCAGTTTCGGACTGAAACTGACGTGGGAGCTTTGGCTGCGCTTTACATTCGGCTGCGTAGACTTGCCAAGGCTGACATGGACGCAGAAGTATCAAAGCATTCATTCATAAATCTTTGTTTGTTTTTGGCCCCGGTCCAGTCCCACGTAAACGTTAACTGCTTGTTACTAGCTGGTTATATGAGTTCCCTGCCGGGCTGGTTCTGGTGCAGGATCACCAAATTAAAGACCAGGGGCTAGAGCTCCTGAAAACGATGATGCTGCGTTTTATTGTAGCATGTCCGGGCCTTAAAAGGCAAGAGCCACCAATTTCGTTTTATGTCGTCGACAGGTGATTTTATTCTCAGAATTTGTTAAGGGGTAAGGCCCGCCTCAGCCTATTTTAAGGGGGTTGAGTCACCACATGTTATTTTGTGCTGTTCTTCCTATGTGCTTTTCTATACTTTTTCTAGGTAGTTGCCCAACTCTCCAAACATCATGATTCAGAGGTGAAAGGGTTGGTGGTGCTAATTCTATTGCTGCATTTTCCCATTCTGTGGGTCGTCCTGGTGCTTCCCTTCACCCGCATGCACCCACCAACCAAATAATACCAAATCACCAGGACCACCCACAGGGTGGGAAAATGCAGCAATAGAATTAGCACCACCAACCATTTCACCTCTGAATCATGATGTTTGGAGAGTTGGGCAACTACCTAGAAAAAGTATAGAAAAGCAATAGGAAGAACAGCGCAAAATTCTAGGTAGTTGCAAAGAAAGGGCAAGAGGAAAAAATCAGTGGGTGCATTGTTTGGTTGAGAATGGTTGAAAATGCAGGGACCCAACGCCCCTACACGAACACCTCCCGAACATGCCCAAAATAAAATGTAGGAACCTAACCCTTTTTTTTGTCCTGGCTAAACGCAGAGCCCAAACTGGTTTCAGGTCCAAAAAAAGATCATGAGCCCCTCAGACCTTTGAGCTATGCAGGTCCATTGATATCAGTGAATGTTTTTTACTAAAGCGGTACGGCCCCCAAAATATTTTTGAGGGATCTTAACCGACTTGGTCGGTACAATCGGGCTTATTTGAAAAACATAGTGAACATAATAAAAGCAGATTTACATAGTGAATTTCCCTTATATCGGGGCCATGTTGGAGACATGTTGAGCCTATGTTCGATCAAGAACAGTGTGTTCATTTAAGGCCTAGCTTAGTATCCGGGCTTAAAAGAACACGCCGTTTTTGTCATGTCGGGACCATGCCAATTTTCCACTTGGGTTCGCCCCGGAAAACGGACCCCACCAAGTATCAAGTTTCCTTGGGGAAATTCAGGAAAAAGCGGGGACTTGGTGGGGTCCGTTTCATAGGACCTATGTTGGGCCTATGTTGGTCCGTGTTGGGGCCCTTGGGGGCTATGTTGGGGCCATGTTGAGCCTATGTTGGGGGGCCTGGCAACAGCACGGGAAGGCACCGAGATTTTTATAACTGGGGGCTTTCCCGCTGTTGTATTTTTCGGGGCCATGTTGGAGCCTACTATGTTGGGCCAAGAACGGCGTGTTCCTTTTTAGCCCTTACCCGGCCCAAAAGGAACACGCTGTTATTGGGTCATGTCGGGGCCATGTTGGGCTTACGTTGGGTTTATGTTTGTCACTGAATCTGTGGATCTTACCTTCATGTATTGTTTTGTTGCTTTTGTTTTGCTACCTTGTGGCTTAAAATAATTATGGACATGGTTCCAGAACCAGGCTGCTTGGGGAACTCATAATGCTGTTTTCTTTGCCCATAGCATCCGTCATTTTTTGGTTGGCCGACACCAATGCCATGATCTTACTATATAGTTTTGGTTTGCCATTGGCATTGAGTACAATAAAACCCCTGACAGTTAATCTATGGTCTCACAAATTTAAATCTGTTTGGGCAATTTGCAGCTCAGAATCCGGCATCAGTTATTGTTGCCCCCGCTGCTCGCGGAGCTGGCTGTGGAATCCTAAGGTGCTGGCATTGATGCGGCGGGCTCTGCCTGATTTGCAGCAGACTCGGAAGAGGCGGGTCATCCTTGACCGCCCTGTTTGTCAACACGCTTTTCGAAAACTCTTAGGTTTGGGTGCTGGCAGATATTCCAAATTAACCCGCGCACTGACGGCTGGAAGAGTCCCTTTGGATGGCCGATGCCGGCCCCGAGCAGATGACGGAAGCAATCCGGTTTCTTCCCGGAAACGATCAATCGTCGTGGAGTTCCTTGAGGAATTGGTTCACACAGTGGCTGAGCCAATGCCAGAAGCTGCTGGCAAACAGAAAGGTGTTGATGGCCAAGAGTTGCAGCCAGCGGCCAAATTTCGACGTCTTCGGGGTAGACGGCCTGGGCAGCGCTTTCGAAGGTTTCCAGTTGTCACAGATGAGCAGGGTAAAGTTCCAGAGTCCCAGGTGATGAGGCTGCTTCCGCCCGGGTCATTTTCTGATTACCATCGGCTTCTTCTTTCCAAACATCCAGAGGAGCGTATCAGTTTGAAGCTTTTCTGTGCTGTTTCTGAAGCATTCTTTCAGCATTTGTTTTCAAGGTTGTCAATGATTTACTAAAGGGAATCAATCTTGATCTGATGCTTCCTCTATTAGCAACAACATCAACATCAACATCGACATCAACACCAACAACAACAGCAGCAGCAACAGCCAACAACAGCAACAACAACAACAACAAGAACAAGAACAAGAACAAGAAGAACAAAGAAATACACCACCACTACCACCATCACCACCACCACCAGCCACCACCAACAACAATAAGAAGAAGAGCAACAACAAGAACAACAAGGACAACAACAAGAACAAGATCCAGAAGAACAAGAAGGACAACAACAACCGTAACCACAAGCCCCAAGAGTATTGCATTAAATAGCGTGCTAGTTTGTCTGCTACTGACTAGTGTCTTCCATATGTCGCCGTCTGTGATTTTCTACCAGACCCCACATTCATGGGAATCTGAGGTTTGGAGCAAAGACTTTGGCTCTAGACTTGGTATCCGACCGAAGTCGCAGCACGCGCAGTGCGCGGTTTGTGTGCGTCATCGCCGGCTCTTGAAGCGGCTGGCAAATGATGCCCGTGGCCGATCTGCGCAGATGCAACGGTACATGAAGCATCTAGGCCGGCAATACCGGGACAGGACGTTCTACTGGAAATCGAGGGCATCGTCCCGGCTGACAACCCTGCCGGATGGTTCGAAGACGGTCTGCCTCATCACTGATGCCATGGACCATTCAAAGTTCAGATTCCCTCGAACGGCGTTGGCAGCCTCTAAGGAATTTTCAGGGTTCATCCGCCCCACTCTAGATATGAGTGCAGTGATTTGTCACGGCCATCATGTCTTACTCTGCTGCAGCTTGCCGCACTTGAAGAAAGATGCGAGTTGGTGCTGTGACTTAATATGTCACTCGCTCCATCTTCTGGGGGCGAAGATGGACATGCGAGAGTTTGAGGTGATTTGTCAAAGTGACAATACCAGTCGCGAAGTTAAAAACAACGTGACAGCAAGACTCTTCGGAACCCTTGTGGGGCTTCACAAAGTGAAGCGAATGGAATTGAGGTGTCTGGCCTCAGGCCATTCACATGAAGACGTGGATCAATATTTCTCTGCCATAGGATCTGAGATAGAACGCCACCAGGAGTTGGCCACTCCAGATTGCTTTGTCCAGATGTTACAGGCATTTCACGACAGGGAGGGCGGCATTCGAGTTCACGAGCCATTGCGGATTTGTCAGCTGGTTGGCGCAACAAGGGATTGGAGCCGGGGCTATCAAATAGTTTTGGATGCCGTTTTGTGATTTTGGTGAAGGTTTTGACGTCAAATGAGGTCCAGTATTTATAGTTGCTGACTGAGTGAGTCGTAAATGATATACGTAGATGATCTTGCCGGGGACCAAAGATCAATGAGCTTGTCATGCATCCAGCCTTCAATTGTTACAGCACATTGCTTGTGGCTGAAGTAAGTCAGTCACTGACTCCAAATTGCAGAAAGGGTTGCCAAGATAATTTGGCTGGGAATATCAGATATATTTCAGTTACCATCTTTGAATGCCAAAATTCAAGCTCTGAGGCCGTCAGCGGATTCTAGAGAGTCTGACATATTTTGGCGTTCTTTTGGGATGGTTGTTAGTCCCGCACCCCTTTTTCAACAAAAGCTGCTTGGTGTGCCCTCTGCCATTTTGCTGTCTTTCTTGGAACCAAAAGGTTCGCTTGTGAGGTGAATGTAGTTCTCGGATATGGTCAACGTTTTGTTGGGTACAGAAAAAGTGTGCAGCCAGCAGCTTCATGCTGTTGACTTGTGACTTCCTGTTCTTGACTTTGCAAGTGTGAAGTCAAAAACTATTGCATGGTGCCATTCCGTGCCAGTAAAAAAAAATATGGCGGTAGGCTATTGGGAGGCTATGTTGAGTACCGTACCATTGGCTCCATGTTGGGCCATGTGGAGGCTATGTTGTGCCTATTCTTCTGTTTTGGGCCACTTGGAAGTGTTTGGAGCTATGCTAGACCATGTGCAAGCTATGGTTGGCTTTTGAGATCCAAGCGAAGGGCTCACATGAACAGGGCTCTATCATCTTGGGTACATGTCATGTTGGGCCTTTTTGTTGCGCCTATTAATCTCGTGTTGGGCCTTTGTTGCGCCTGTTTATCTTTGCCGTCTGGTAGGACTGACAGATGTAGTAACTGTGTCTGACACACTGGTCGCGGTTACTTTGTTATGCAGGCCATGGCGGCCATGTTGACCCACAAAAAGAGTCGTGCCTTTACTTTGGCTCCAATGGCATCCAGCGTCCAGCATTGGACACTGAATTCAAAACCCAAGCAAGGAGGTTTTAAAAAAACCTAACAACTTTCCTTTTCGCCATCATCTGCGGATGATTACCATTGCAAAAATTATCTATATTTTTCAATGACGACTCACCAATTTTGAAAAAGTATTGCTTTCTTTAGAAAGGATTAAAGGTAATGTATAATATTTTTGTAATACTGGACCTGATGAGACATGATGGTTTCGAGTAAAACCAAGTTGATCTGACTGTTTTTTTGGTGAATTTTGGGGCAGACCTTGATGCAAGGAAAACATTTTTGCATCTTGCTACCCGCAATTGCCATCTTAGAGGAATCAGTGGGCCAGGTGCCCCCCATGTGTTCGCATACGATAGGCGGTCAGATCTGGTGAGTGAAGGCCGGGTTTTATAGATATCGAAAGAGTTTTTTGCAGTCCATTGTTGGTTCCCAAAAAGGTAGGGTCACAAAACATCTTTTATCGGGCTGTCACTGAAACCGGGAATCTTTTCATTTTATGATTTAAGTCTAGTTTTATGCTGTTGTCCTTGCATCCCTTCTTAGCGGCACTGATGCCCGCCATGTCCAGGTGTTGATTTGTCGCAACTGCAGAGCCGATTCTGGAATAAATTTGGTTTCTCACCGTCTGGAGATGACGTGATTTTGAGGTTGGGTGATATGTTCTTGAAGTTTGTGGTGTGCTGTTGTTTGACAAATCAACGTACGTTTGTTGAGATTGCTGCCTGGCACTGGGTCTGACAGGACAAAGCAATATATGAGTGACCCGGACTGGAAGGGCAATCCCATTCTCTACCTCCCAGCCCGAATTTGCCAAGCCATCCGGGACGCTGGTGCAGTGCCGCAAGGTGACGAACTTAGTGAATCTCAGTCTCATGATGTTTGGCATAAGATGGCGATGTGGCACAATAGCGTTTGGTTGATGTAATGACTTTCAGGGCCCTTCAATGTTTTACTACAAAGCATTGGAACTTGCAATCCTTCGCCCCGCTCAGTCATTGGTGCTGATCGTGATTTTGACGATGATGCTGCTGCGAATTGGTTGAAGTATGCAGCCTTCATGCGCCCCTCAACTGCAAATAACCAGCTTCAACTTTACCCATTGTGCTCACACAGGTTGTTGTATTGTGACAGTACTGCTTTTGAAGGCAGCATTGAAATGAACATTTCTCCCGCAACTACTGTGTGTTTTTTGGCTGTTTCTAAGTATGCTATCGGGATAATACATGTGTTTTTTAAAGTATTGTGTTTAAGTTTTTGGTTCTGCCACCAGTCTGTTCAAAATTGGTCATACGTTATCCATCCTGTGGAGGAGTTCGGAGAGATTATGAATGTAATATGACGGAATTATGAATGTAATATCCTTATGTGGCATGAATTCACCCGTGGTTGACAAAAACGAAACCACTTCTGCTGTTCCAGGAGAGGAACCATTTTGCATGGCCAAAGCCGCGCATTATTTGGAGAGGTTGGCCCGGAATCAATTGGACCGAGGAGAGCCGTTGGAAGTCAGCAACTGCTTGCCGGCCCCAGGGCCAGCCATGGGCCATGGTTTCCTTGCGCACGATGATGCCGGGGTTTCCTTCGATCCGGTTCCCAATCTGAACAGAAGCTGTTATTGATCAATGTATACTAGATAATGTTTGTTGTGTCTGCTTTTGATTCTTCATGGTTTTTGACGTGGAAGATTGTTTGTTTTTGGGAAAAAACCACCAGCCTGTGATGGAACGATGCCACAACATTGCTCCTCACCCTTTTTGTCCAGGTTCCGAACAATGTCAGTTTGGTGCGGGAGAACCTGCCTCCAGTGGTATTGGATCGATACCGTGCCCGCAGAAGGAATGTACATATTTACCGTGCAGCTGTGCAACTTTGGGGTGAAGGCTTGAGTTTTGACCGTGCCCTTTCCATAGTGACAGAGGCATTTGATGCTGCCACATATGAGGCGTGAATGATGGTGAAGAGTTGCAAGGTGTTTTTTCGCCATGACAGCTGGAGCAACAATGTGTTTCTGCCTGCAAACATCGTTGATCAACTTTCAAAATTTCCATGGTTGAGCCTCCTTGAGTTTATCGCGCAAAAAAGAAACATGAAAACACTATGGGGTGGTAGGTCTTGTGACGAACGTGGATGACAATCATCACGACCACTTTTGTTTTTTTTTGTGTAGCTTTCATGGAGGATATTGATGATGACAGGCATCATAAACCAACCCTTTTGAAAAGAAATCCGAACGAGTAGTTTTTGTGACTGATGGGGATGATAGGCCCTACAAACACAGTTTTTTGAACGAAAAAACCGATCCTTTTTCTTTTTTAAAACAAAAAAATCAATGTAGTTTTTGTGACGGATGTTGATGACATTAATTTAAAACCGAAAGTGTTTTTGTGTTAAAAACTAGGTAGTTTTTGCTGACGGATGTTGATGATATTCATCACAAAACCGAACTCGTTTTTTTTGGTTCAGGTAGTTTTTGTGACGGATGTCAGTGACATTCATTTAAAACCGAACCCGTTTTTTTTTTAACAGGTAGTTTTTGTTACGGATGCTGATGGCATTCATCACAAAACCGAACATTTTTTTTTTAAAAAAAACTAGATAGTTTTTGTGACGGATGTCCATCACAAAACCAAAACCGTTTTTTTTTTTAAACGAGGTAGTTTTTGTGACGGATGTTGATGACATTCATCACAAAACCTAATTTGTTTTTTTTTGTACAAAAAATCCAGGTAGGTTTTGTGATGGATGTTGATGACATTCATCACAAAACCAAACCCGTTTTTTTTTAAAAAAAAAACTAGGTAGTTTTTGTGACGGATGTTGATGACATTCATCACAAAACCCAATTTGTTTTTTTTGTAAAAAAAATCCCGGTAGGTTTTGTGATTGATTTTGATGACATTCATCACAAAACCAAACCCGTTTTTTTTAAAAAAAAACTAGGTAGTTTTTGTGATGGATGTTGATGACATTCATCACAAAACCAAACCCGTTTTTTTTTTAAAAAAACTAGGTAGTTTTTGTGACGGATGTTGATGACATTCATCACAAAACCCAATTTGTTTTTTTTGTAAAAAAAAATCCAGGTAGGTTTTGTGATGGATGTTGATGACATTCATCACAAAACCAAACCCGTTTTTTTTGATGTAAAATCATCGCAAAACACACATGGAGTGTTTTTCAAAATGGGCAGTTTCTTTTTCCAAAAATCACTTCCATCATCATAAATCCAACTGTTTGACTAGGATGATTTTTGTGATGGAAGGCATTGACATTCATCACAAACTGGGGCTGTTTTTTGTTGAAATTATCACCCCTGGATCTCTTACAGGAGTGCTGGGTGGTGGGTGTGGTTTCCGGAGTTGGTTTTGTGATGAAAGGCATTGACATTCATCACAAAATCTATCAGCAAACCGGGATGTAAATTTGTGAGGGCATTGCCCTCACAAAAATGCGACAAAATCCAAACATAGTTTACCAAATACAAACATTACTTGGGTTCAGCACTGACAGAACAACTTAATATTGCCTGTTGGCTATCTACAAGATTTTCTTTGTTTGCGATGGGCCGATGGGCATTCATCTCAAAATGTGAGGGTTTACATTGATGACAAAATCTATTGAAACATCTTCTGTTTGTGGCGGTGTTTGTAAAGTTTGCAGCGCCATTTCATGAGCATGTTGCTCTTATAATTCGGCATGGACTCATTTTGAGGCCTCGTGTAAAGTGAAAAAGTTTGTCATGCCTGGAGGCTATCTAAAAGAAAATCCCATTTGTGATGAACGTCATTGACATTCATCACAAATGGTGATGGCTTAACACTGTGAGGGGTATGGCAGGGTTTTGTTTGAATGAAGTTTGCACCCTGAATTTATCATGGTGATCTTACAAATTTCCCAAAAAATTGGGTGCGGCATGGACATTTAGGGGCCTCTTGTCAAGTAAAGAAAAGTTTGTCATGCCTGGAGGCTATCTAAAAGAAAATTTCGTTTGTGATGAACGTCACTGACATTCATCACAAATTGTGATGGCTTAGGGCCGGGAGGGGTATCGCGGTGTTTTGTTTTTATGAAGTTTGCACCCTCAATTTATCATGATGATCTTACAAATCCAAAAAAAATTGGGTGCGGCATGGACATTTAGGGGCCTCTTGTCAAGTAAAGAAAAGTTTGTCATGCCTGGAGCCAATCTAAAAGAAAATTTCGTTTGTGATGAACGTCACTGACATTCATCACAAATTGTGATGGGCAACACGGAGGCTACACAAAAAGCACGTAGTAATCTCAGCTGATTTTTTGTGACGGTGCCCTCTTCGACATCACAAAATGATCAAAGTGACATGGCGTGGAAAAGTAAGGGATTGGAATAGAATACCCAAAGGCATTAAGGAACATGTGACCTTGTGACAATGGCATCGCATCGGTGATTTTTTAAAAAGGGCTAGAGCACAGGAAACCAACTAGTAAATTGAATATATTTTTCCAGTTGGATCTGGTTCAGAGACAAGAAACTGATGTTACCTTGGCTGTTTGGCAGCATGCGCCCAGAACTGGAAAACTAAGTTTTCCAGCCAGGCGACAGTAGGAGTTCAATGCGAACAGATTCAGCTTAGCGGCGGCAAAAAATGTCGCAAGGCATAGTTTCAACAGCAGTTGGTGTTTGTGTTTGGGTCAGTAGGCACATGTTACAGCTTGCATTAAAACATATGATTTCCTACTACCCGGCCTTACAACCGAAACTTAATCTCCAAACAGGGCCAGAAATTTTCATTGAATTTCATGCTTTTTAGAAAAGCATGTGAACAAAACATGTTGTATTGGTTGTTAGCTGCAGTCACTGCCAGGTGATGATCGACTACTACATGAACTTGTATGGTGGGCCTGGACCCTGTGTTAGCACATGGTGTTAGGTGGAGCCCAATGCCAATTAACAATTTGTTTCAACTTCAATTAAGAGCACCCACCATGACGCAACTTTAGGCGTGCATGTGTCAACTTAAAAAGGTGCGAAGTCCAGGCATCCATGCGGATGATTGCCGTTTTGAGACCTGTGGTGATGCTGTGCCAGGACATTCATTTAACGACTGCTAATTTAAATTTCTGCTCAAGCAACCTCGCTTGGCAATCTCGGGAGTGCATGATGTCGAAAAGAAAGTCTGAAGGTGATGGGCGGGGAAGGCCCAAGAAAGTGAAGGACGACCCATCCCAGAAGACTTTAGAAGCTTTGACGCCATGTCGCAGGATCTTCAATGCGTGGTCGAGTCTTGACCGACCTTTGTGTACTCAAGTTTGAGTGCTGACAGTTGCAGTTGACACTTACGCACTGAGGCCTGGCTGTTCATTGTGCTAGATGAAATGTGTTTTACTGGTAAAAAATAAATTGATATCACGCACCGAGGAAGCAAATCTGCGATGAGCACGGCTCTCTCCAGATGTATTTTGAGAAGCACTTTTCGAGCAAGGATTAAGTCTTGAATTTGATTCAGGTCCATGCAAACAATGAGATTTGACACACTTTTTTCTGCGAGCAGGACACAACTATAGAGTTCCTCAAGTACATCAATGAGACCTTTCCTCCACAGAGCAATCTGAAGTATGCAGACCCACGCACTGTGACCAAGCCTGGACCAGCTGTGTTGAGGCCGTGGATGCTCCCATGGTCCCGTCAGTGCGGATTCAAGGGGACACTGGAACCGGACCGTCGTGTGTATGAATCGTGTATCATCGCTGTGCCGCAGAATCGCACTGTGACCTTTGCAGACCCCATGGATTTTGCAGGACACTGCTCAGCAACTCATCGACCTCATTATCCTGCAAGGGCTGGGGGCCTAACAGAGAATACTCTTAAATATGCACCCACAGAGGGAGAGAGCGGTTTACATAATAGTTTGCAAGTGTTTTTAGATAGTCTCAAGCAGGGATAATATGCACCACACTTAGGATGATGAGCAACCCAGACGAGGGAGGGGTTGAACGTTTGACAATCAGCGCTTTGAGACCTCAGATGGGAGGATCTCCAGAGCATAGCTTGTGCTTGAGTGACCTTGATGGTTCGGAAGTGGAAGACGTGAACTTTGCAGATCCCCATTCCTTCATGGTCGTGAAGGGTTGGACAAGGATGTTTTGCTGTTATGCCGTGCTTCTTTGCTGCCAGCAGCAGCCGGGCTTTCTTGAGGCCTTTGGGGCTGGGAAAGTAAAGGCAATTCATACATTGACATGTCAAACCAGGAATTTCAATTCCACAGCCAACAATCGTTTTTTTTCTTGAAAGGTTTACATGCGTCGTGTGGTTCCAACTTTCTTTTACATATGGTCCACGGAGCCTCTTTAGTTTGTAAATTGATTGCAAGGTGCTGGATGATTCCGTCAAGATGCCTCTTGGCAAGCGAAGAACCAGTGCTGTCAGACAGTGACATGTGACAACAAAAGGAACATTACACAGAGCTTCGATTCAAAACTTTCAAAGCTCAATGCCCATGAGCTCAAATTGGGTCAGGAGTTTCAGCAGCATTTACTGCACTGTGATTTGCGATGATGATGCCGCAGAGCTGGTGGTCCGCAACAGGTGAATCTTAGCTTAAAAATGGTATTAACACATCAGGGGCTTAGTGCTTAAATCATGGCGTGGCTGCCAGTTCAAAGTCAGGGCCGTCGCTTTCACCAAGGCATCACTCTGAGCAGCACAGTCCGGAAGAAGCCGAACGCCTTTGTGTTGCTCCACCAGATGACTTTTCTCCGCCGCATCAATGTCACAGAAGATGAAGTTTCTGGATCTCATAGTAGGTAACAGCACCAGATAGCAAGAGTGAGAAAGGTTCAATGCCCATGACTCGCGACAGCAAGTCACCAATTTCAATGTGAAGCCATTATTAGCTTTTGATGTCAGGCTTGGTCCAATGCAAGCCAGCTGGCATCTGCCTACCAGATCGGCCGTGCAGAGAGCGGTGCGGCCCTAGCGTTGTTGAACTCTGTGGACCAGCCCATCGTCAATGGGCTTTCCAGCTTGGTTGCGCCATTTGTCGAAACACAGAACAATGAATTTGAATTGGGTTGGTACTGAGTAGAATGAAACCTGGCTGAACCCACTCAGTTTTTTGGCGTTTTGAGCCCAGGCGATACACCATGCACCGCTTCCTCACACACGACTCCATCAAAGAGGGTGTATTTAACCGAGACTTTTGCAGCGCAGTAAGCGCTTACAGTGCTTGGCCTGATGCGTTGACAAATAGCACACCCATTTTGGAGCTGCTCCTCCAAAGACTTGAAGGAGATTGGCTTGCTATGAACCCAAGGCTTCGCCGTCCATTCACTGCCAAAGATGTCGATACTTGAGCTAAATATGTGATGATGTCTTGTGCTCTTCAAGCTCCAATTTGACGTGGGACAAAATGCCAACCTTGGAGTTGCAAACGTATCTGCGTCAACTTGTATGTTAAAACCAGGAATCATTGCAGCGAAATTGCGCTGCTTTCATTGCGGCCTTTGACGTGTTCGAATCGAAGTTTCCTTCAGCTTTTGTTCGCCAAGAGGAAGCTGCCATCCGGAGAGCGTGGCTTGGAATGAATCTCAACAAGCCTGCCATATTGAAATTTAGGTCGTGTTTGTATTCAGATCATTCTGCCAGGCCCTCACCTCCTTTCAAACCTGGCCCAAGGTTCATGTACCGCCACATGGATGCAGACCTGACAGCCATGTTGGAAAACAAAGTGCCGCCAGTCCCACTGGATTGCATCTCAGCCTTCAACACGGCATGTGCCAAATTCGAGAAGAAGGCTGATTTAGTTTGCATTATTTTTAGCTACTTTGAAATGCGTCGAAGTTAACCTTGGGTTTTCCCCATGTCTTCAACCTGCAGGTGACACAAGCTCGCGAAGAGGCTCAAGAAGAGTGTCTTGAATTACGTTAAGCTGATGCGCCAGTGGCAGGGTCAGATATGATTTGAGTCAAGTCCTATCCAGAACCCCAGCTAGATGCAGCGGAGGTCCCCCACTTTTTTCATGGGTGGTTATGGGCAGGTTGATGATTTGTTTTGACATCATTCACGTTGGTTTCGTATGTTTGGTGCCCCTCATAAGAGTCTCAGCTCATGAATATTATAAACATGTTGGCTCAATATTTGGATATGAATTAATTATACCGAGACTTCCCAGGTCCCATGACCATTTGAATCAGGTCATTGAATATCATTTAAGCCATGCTTTAGAGAATTGATTTTAAGATTCACTGCCTAGTGTGGGGTCTGGAATTTGGACACTGGAAATGAAAAGAGTTAGGAACAGCCACATTCCATAATTCCATCTTTTCGAATGTAATTCGGGCTTTCAGGCTATGAGCGAGTGAGGTTGTAAGGTGCATCAATGACCATTGAAATGACATGAAACAGATGGTTAATGATTTGATTTGTGTTGCCATGACTGGCTGGAACGGACTCTGAGTTGCTGACTATATGCTGAAGAAGACAGTTGCCACCCCAAGTTCCAAATAGTTTTTGGGTTCTTGGTTATGTCGCTGCGTCTTAGCTAAGTAATCACGCGTGTCCTTTAAGCCGCTAAGTAGTGTCAGGTTGCTGCGTCTTAGCTAAGTAATCACGGGCGCCCGCTAAGTAGCGTCGGCCACTGCCACACAAACACACACTTGGATACGCCCCAAGGGGACAGGATGAAATGAGATGAAATGAAATCATGGTATGTTATGTCATCATGTCATGTCGGAGTGGGTGGTTTCTGGCTTAGCCACCTGGTCATGTCCAAAATTTGAACTTTGCAGGTACGTTTACACCTGGTGGTGGGCATTACACACACACACACGCTCAGACACACACACACACTCACACAGTAGAATCCTCTTGGCATTGGGCCAGGCAGGTGACTTGTGTTGAAACTTGGATATTAACATCATCAGTATCACCACATCACCACATCACCACATCACCAGCATCATCATGATCATCATGATCATCATGATCATCCGCATCCTCACCATCATCATCATCATCATCACATCATCATCATGATCATCACCACCATCATCATCGTCATCATCATCGTCATCATCATCATCGTCCTCGTCATCGTCATCATCATCATCATCGTCATCGTCCTCGTCATCGTCATCATCATCATCATCACCATCATCATCATCACACATTAATAACTGACACCGCTACAGCCGCTACACTGAGTATCTTCATATTTTGTCATCAATATCACCAATCATTCACCTACATTACACTTAACACCTTTACCCTCGTCTTCAGCACCTGCATCACCGTCATCGCCACCACCATCATGAGTCACCACCACATATAACTCACAAGTGGATGATTCTGACCAGGGAGGTGTGTATTGAAGCAGTGAATCAGTTCTTTTATCCAAATCGACCACTTCATCAATTATTACCTACATCATTATCAGGTGATTAGGTAAATAAAGGCGAGTGCATTAGGTTTTTTTAGTTTTGGGGGAGAGCAACACCTGGCAGGGGATGGTATGACATCAATAAAAACTGATGCTTTGGACCACCACTTGTTATTATGTTCATTTGTCTAACATTTTTGTCCATTTAGGGGTGACAATCAACATGGCAGGATGGATCTCAAGATCAAAAATGAGATGCGGGGTAAACTAACCATAATTATCATGAGCCTATTGCTGTTTGTGTAGTGGGGTCTGTTTTTGCCCATGGCAATCCACTACTGCATTCTCCCAAGTTCCAAATTCATTCCATATTTTTCTTCCATGTATCTATGACCCGGGTTTCGGTGGTATTTGTTTTTTGGCGTTGCCCAGTCCGGTCTTCCACTCCGAGTTGATGTTCTTCGAATCCACTATCCCTGAAGGTAATGCTTAAATGATTTTGGGGCTACATTCGTTCATTAAATGATTGTCCAAGGGCAGCGCAGAAGATGGCTTTGGCGACTGTGCAGCAGTGTGAGAACAACGTTGCCTCTGATATAAGCCAGATGCAGGGCTGGTGTGAACGTGCCCAAGACCACAACAACCGCCAGGCCCTAGACTTAAATTTATTGAGTCTTGTTGCTGCAGACAGTGCCATTGTCAATTCCAAAGTGGAATCATTGCTCTTCGGGATTATTACTCCTTGGGTCATTAAGCGCCTCAGGGGGCTTTGGACCTTCGCTACTTGTCCGCCAGGGAGGCCAGGGGGAAGCAATACTGCCAGGAGCTCATGGGACGGTCCCAGGTCTACCGTCAGGTAGCATCTGGCCTGACAGATTTTGCTTCGGAGCTGCTCCGCTACCAGATTGACACTGGAGCACGTTCTGATGCGTTTCTCGAAGCACTTGAGGTGTGACAAGTAAATTAACCAGTTGTAGATCTTAATCTGATGAGCAGAAATTTTTGTCTCTCGGCTCCGGCGTTTTTCAAGGTTGACTCTGTTGATCTTGGATGCTTCTTTGTGGCCACTCCGACGCTGGCCTGGGTAGTTTGTCTTTCCAAGTGGTCCCGAGTTGAGTTGTTGATGGGCAGTTATTACTACTTGCTCTCATGTCAAACATGCTCAAATTTTGATGTTAACCAAGTCCGTGTTTCAACAATTGAAGTCGGCTGGGATCATGATGCTTAAGGACCGGTCCTGGTCGATGAGGTGTTCGATGCGGCCAAGGGGCTCTGCATTGCGAACCCGAATGCCATCATCCTGGCCTTGATGCCAATGCAGGCCAGCCACACTGAATCTTCGGCCCTTTCAGCGCACCGACGATCACTTGAAGATCGCTTGATGAACCTAATGCTGCAATGAAGCCGGATAAAATTTTGCATAGCAATGGTACTATTATCCTTTGGAGCTGCGGCTTTGAAACAGCAATCTACTCAGGACAATGGAATGCTTCGAAATGAGCCTTGCCTACAAGGACAGTGGGCATGGCGGTGACAAGCGTCGACGCTCACAGCCTTGATCCTTGGCAAAGGATGCGGCAGATGAATCAGATTAACTAACTACTCTCTTTGGTATCATAGCAGCCAGTGTAGAACTGAATTTGACTGACAGAAGACTCGAATCCCAGGCATTGCCGCCGTCCCACCGATTCACAAGAACAGCTTTGGATTTGCAAAGTCCAAAGCCTTGCTTGGCCTGATTGGCCCGGTAAGCAGGGCTAGGGTTATGGATCTGTGGTGCGACGATTTGGACCGTCCACCGACTCCAGCTCAACGAGTTCATTCCTTAAGTGCGAGACATGAACATTGGTCTTTTCATTTTCAAGTTATTGTAGATCAATCATTGTTCGCCCAGTAATGGATGAAACGCTACTCTTCCTGGATAGTATTTCTTGGTGAGGTTCAACAGCGCGGTGTTCCTGGAACACGAGAGATTCTGGAAGCGTTTGTTGAGAACTTGGAGCCTGCAGAGAGTGATGGGTCAACCCCCATCTTCATTTGTGACATGATGCTGTCCAAGTTCCTAGCCTCATGTTGAGATTGAAACTAGGCTAATTGAGCAGCACGAGAAGAAATGCTTCCAAAGGTGTTTTTTTCGTCCATCAGTTTTTACCCACGCAGGTACAATGAGTGGGGAAGAGCGTGCTGGGAGCTCCAGCATTGGAACCTGAACGGCAAGGGAAGGGGAGTAAGCAGCAAGCTTGATTGGCGCTTCTTTGCTTGCGCTTCTGAAGATGACATAGCAATAGTCGAAGCAGCAGAGTGCGAAAAGTGGATGGCTGGCCACATCCTCACTGTCGAATCCTTAGGAAAAGAATGAAAATTCAACCAATATGATAGTTTCAGATCTAAGTCGGAAGTCGTCGTTTGTCCGCCCTTTGTCGGGCACACAGAATTGACCGGCAGGAGTTTTGGGACTCTTGCAGCGAAGCAGGTCCTGCAAATCGTGCCGCCACCCCTTTTGAAGAACCGCAGCCAGCGCTGGAGGTGTTGGCGATTGATGATGGCAAACTGGTGTTGCTTGGCGTGTTTTTCCAGGGGATTGCATGCTGCATTCAGCACCTTATGAGTTCGGTGTCAGCATTTATTTGACGCCGGTGGTTGTTGAAAGGCTGCCAAGTTCCTGGAAGTCTTCTTTGGGTGCAAAGGCAGTTGAGATTGAGAAAGCGGTCGCGAAATTCAACTCTGGACAATCACCTTCAGGGTCCCCGATGTCTCTGCAGCTTCCACAGAGAAGACGTAGTCGAGGCTTTTTTTTAGTCGTGTTTGCTGCTTCGTTGTTCGTCGTGCTTGGCCGCCAAAGATGTTTGTTACAGTATCAATAGTAATTAGTGATTCTGATTTTGATCTCCTCTGAGACTCGATGTTTGTCAATGTGCCAACATTGCATCGTTTTTTTCAGTTGCTCACAGGTCCTGCCGCTCGCACCCAGTGTGAACCAGCCTTCTCAGAAGGGGATTCGCCAATGAACCCCAATGCAGTGTGGGAGTCGCCGACCACAATGCTCCAAGGAGAATTCGAAGTTCAGAAAGTGTACCTAAGCACCAATTTCAATTTTTATGTCATGGGATTTAACCCTGGGCCTCTGTTCTGATGATCCAAACAATAATAGCTATTTTCAGGCTTGGACTTGTAGATCCTAGGCCAATTGCAATGTGCCGGGCCACTGCCAATGACAAACTGCAAGTTGCTTTGACCACGGACCACGAGTTATACCTTTTGAATACAACTGGCGATGACATCGAGTTCGGCCCGGCTGAGATGTTCGGGTACAACGTTGGGTCCTTTACTGAGAAGCCACGAGGCTTGATGCCAACATGCACATTCATTTTTAAGAAACTTTCTAGTGCATGGTTACGTGGAACACTAATTTACCAGAGGGCACGTCTCATCCCCAAAAAATGAGCCTGGGTTCATGCAGGTGTTGCTATGACGAATTTGGACACTGGCTTAATGTTCAACTTGACCCGCGACACAGACATGATGATCTACGTTGACGATGGGAAAAAGGTTCCCATGTGCTTTGCCAACTTGGCTTGCTTGGTGGCCAAAAGTGCAGGCCTCACCGAGCTCGCAGTGGAGGATCACACCGTCACCCAGCGAGTTTCTGAGGAGCTGCTGGGGGGGTATTATTTCAAATGCTCCTTTTTTAATTTCTGATCAAAGTTGGGGGATGCAATGATGTCCAATGCAGCCGCAGGCTGCTAGATGCTGTATCCAGGACCAGCCGCTTCCTTTCCGGTATTGCATCGCTGGCAATCCCAAGATCAATTTCTTTGAGCCCAAGAAGTTGCCCGAGGGATCGAATCTTATGGAGCTCCGCTACAGCATGTTCGGGGCAGCCTACTTGTCCACTGATGGCGGAGGATTGAAGATGGTACCCCAGACCACCGTGGCCAGAACACTGTGGGAGGTTGCCTGTTGTCATCTATTTATATTTTTTTTTTGGAATCCAGCCATTCAGCTTGTTTCAGTTTAGTTTGTCTGGGGTGGTGCAGGAACCAGGTCGTACTAACCTGCATCCCAGGTCAGGTTGGAGCATTCCCGCATCCGTTCTATGAAGCCTAAGTTTTGGCTGTTGACACGTGTCACAGTGCCTGCTGGTATGGCTATCAAGCTTTCCCAAGGCTAGGGAGGCTGCTGCGTTTCGTTGAGTGCAAGGCCAGTCCGGTTGAACCCCTATCAATTCCCTTTCATTCCGATCCTTTGAATGTCATTTTATCATGAATGTTTTGGCATCATTTTTGAACCTTTGTACCAATCGGCTGGCCATGGGGCCTACATTTTGGCTGCTGGCAACGTGTCACACTGAGTTGCCTGCTGGTGTGGCTCTCATGCGCTGACCTTCCCTTGGCTAGGGAGGCTACCGTGTTTCGTTGAGTGCAAGGCCGTTGTCAATCAATGTGTTTTTCGGCTGATATCAATTCCATGTCATTCCGATCCTTTGAATGGCATTTTAAATCACTGCTGCTTTGATGGCATTCTGTCGTTTTTGCCAATCAGCTGGCCACGGATCTATGAAGCCTAAGCTTTGGCCGCTCGCAACGTGTCACAGTGAGTGCCTGATGGTGTGGCTATAAAGCTATACTGTCCCTTGGCTGGGCAGGGAGGCTGCAGCGTTTACTGCAAGGCCTGTCAGTCTCAGTGTCAATCATTTTTTCACTTGAATCATAGTAACCGACTCCATTCATTAATTAAGATCCTTTGGAAGGCACTTTATCATAGCTGCTTCGAAGGCATTCACTGTCCTTTTCAATCGGCTGGCCACGGATCTTTAAAGATCGGCGGAATTTTCCCCAACGGCTCGTGAGGCAACACACGCTGACTTGCAAAATGTCGCAATCACGTGTTGTCGCCGTAGGTTTTTGTAATGTGAAAGTTGGCCCATTATTCATCCAGCTTGAGTAGTAGCTGAAGGTGGTGGTGGTTGACTAGTAGCCGAAGCTTGACATTTAGCGTGATTTATTGCACCCGTTATGATCAGGATCTATAGTGTAGCGAGTCAGGTAGTCATTCGTTGGCACCTCCTTATGAAGGAATCCGTTGAGATTCTGTCGGACGATGAAGTACAAGGCGCTAGCAGCAGGCCCTCAGGCCCCACTGAGCGTCCAGTGGCTGCCAGTCCTCCTGTCACTGTGGGCCGCCCGGCCGCTGCCAAGACACCTGCCGCTCCCAAGAAGAAAGTGAAGAAAGAGACTGCAGGTGTGGACGGTGAAGGTCGTCCTGGTGATGATGATGGTGATAATACCGTGTCAGCCCCGAAAGTCAACACAAAAGCAGAGAGCAAGTCTGATGCTCCCGACGAGCCAGCCCTCAAATCGAAGGCAAAGAGCAAGACCAGCGATGATGATGATGATCTTTTGCCAGCCTCCAAAAAAAAAGCAAAGAGCAAGGCGAAGAGCACAGCGAAGCCGAAGGTCAAGGCGAAGGCAAAGAGCACAGGGAAGGCAAAGGGCAAGTCGACCGCCAAGTCTAGCACCAAGAAGAAGCCTGCTGCCGCTGCTTCAAGTCTGCCAGATGAATCTGAAGAGGGACGTGCCAACACCACTCGTGCAGATGATTCTGAGCAGAATCCTGACGCCGCGGCTGATGGTGGCACGACTGGTTTCGATGCTTCGCCGCCGAGCGCCAGTACTGCAAAGAGCCGGGGCCGGGGCCGGGGCAACGGGCCCATTAAGCGTCCAGCTGGACGTTCTGTGGAACCCAAAGGCCCCTGCAGCCAGAAAGCTTACAAGTACTGCTACCACAAGGACCAGAAGTGGGGCATCAAGTTCAAGGGCCACGAAGTGATGACGGTGGGGTTAGCCAGTCAGTTTGCTTTCAGGTTCTCATCCTCTCACTGTGAATTTTTGCAGCTGCTTCATGGTACCTTAAGCTTTGTCATACTTTGTCGTCTAGTTAGTTGATTTGATTTGATGGTCATTGAGTCAAAGGGTGCCACGCACTTGCCATTGCCTTGCTTCAGATCAAGAAGCATCCGGCCGTCTCTGCTGACAAGCAGATGGAAATCACCGCTGGGAACCCAAATATCATAGTCAATGGTGTGTGACACTGAGCCACAGGCAATTCCATGTAAAAATTCACGGTTTGAGTCAGCGCCAATCGTCGTTCGCTTTGATTTGAAATTTGGATCACCACCACCATTTCTTTCAGGAAGCCTGCGGGGTGGAAATCGAGAAGGGCAAGCCAACGCTGGATGTGAAGCAGTTGGCCGTCCTGACCTCATTTTCTTAAATCACGATTGCCTGTGGCCGATTTTTTTTCGCTCCGAGGATATGATGATGCAACAGGCTGCATCAGAGACTGCTGCGGCTGGCGGCGCCCCTGCGAGCGCTGCTGATGGTGGTGCTGCTGTTGCGGCTTCTGCTGAAGTTGCAGAGGGTGTTGAAGAGGAGCAGCCGGTTGAGGAAGATGAAGTCACTGAGGATTAGTTAGCGAAGTGAAGGGACGTCGGCAGGGCGGTGCATAAAACCAAGTCAGTCAGTGAAATGTGAAATGATTTGAAAATTATAGGGAAGTGACGCAGAGACATAATAATTTGGTTGACGGTGGGCATGACTTGGTCTCACCTGCAGCGACTCGCCGCATGATCGCGGCTGGCATAGGGCAATTTAAATTCTGAAGTTTAAGACTTGAAAGTCACAGTGAACCACTTGACTGCTCCAAGCCCGCTGACTGACAAATTTCGCGACGGAGAAGAAATTTGCTGCCGCTTTGAAGTAGCTGCAGGGACAATTTACATCACATGAATCGTGTTTTGGCATCACTGGGCGTGGGTGAGTCTCATGCTATATTCCTTTCTTAATTTGCATATATATATATATAATATATATAATACATATATATATATATAATTTCTATAATATTGGCACCATTTGCTCACGGTCGGTCCAGCCAGGATACTGGTCTGCAGTGGTCAGTGTTACGTCTTTTTCCTAACAATGGTAATGGTTCAGTAACTAGAATATCAGCTTTGAAACTTCTGTCACTGTCCTCTGGATGCTAGGATGACTGGCTCACTGACTGACGATTGGCTGACTGATTGTTTGACACAGCACTGACCAGCAGACTCAGTGACTCACTGAGTCTAAAACTTACTGACTTTCAATGTCTGAGTCTCTGACTGAGTCTGCAGACTCATAAGAGAGCTCTGTTTTTGGTTGCTAAGGCTTTCCAAGAAATCTAAATTGGTAGCGGAGGGCAGCAGCAGCCGGTCTTGAACTTGACTATGGGGTATGAAAGAGTGACGAGCGATCCATGAAATAGTCATACCAGGGAAGAGATGTTAAGGCATAGATTTTGCAGACCCTGGATGCAAATGCAGACCCCGAATAGGAAGAAAAGATCTTATTCAGGCCACCAGAACTCGAGTGTTCTTCTGGGCCCAAAGGCATGGTGTCAACTTGTTCAAGGACTGCGCAGTCATTAAGTTGATACTTTCATATTTCAATTGATTCTGTCATTAGGTTGATGCTGCATATTGTGTACGGTCAAAGGAAACAGCCTAGCTAGTTTTCCGAAATGAGCTCAAAGCTTTTGAGGATATTCGTGCAAAGCCGTTGGCGGAGTTCATGGTCAAGAGCTTCAATGAGGTCAACTCTGTCCCTCAGCATTTGTGGTTGGTTCAGCAGCGGGGTGAGAACCATGAAGAACGCATGCGCATTTTGGGGAACATAGTAGTCCCAGCATGCGCTACACTTGCTGCAGAGATTTTAGTAGGAATAGTGAAAGCATCTGGCCAGTGATGTGCTACCATTCCCTTGCCACCAGCAACACACACTTCGTCAGGGACAGTTTGTGTGGTTGATGTTTGACGATGCTGGATGCCCAGGGCTCTTGTCCCAAATAATTATATCGCCCAAATTAATTCAAGCTAGTTGGAGATTGATATTCATCCTGGACTAGCTGGTTGAAAATCACCGTTGACTTGGATCTTGGAGTTGCGGGTTTGGGAAAAGATGCAGGCCCGCTTCAGTACCGCTTGACGTTTAGATTGTGGCCTTTTGCATAGGTCGAACTTGTTCCATTCACCCAAAAAAATGTTTGGTCCGGGATTATGTCATATGAGGCATATAGAGGCATGAGTTGGTGTTTCCAGTGCGCTGTCCGGCTGAGAACCCTTCATTTCTAAGTGTTTCCAACGATGCTTTACACATCACTTGTGGCGCCGATGGCCCAATGCCAACACTGCCCTTCCAGCAGTTCTGTCAAGACAAACTGGTTGCCTGAAATTTCAAACTGAGTGATGATGATGATTGATTGGTTTCCAAAGCAAGAAATTAGATATGACTAGACGCTTTTCATATTTCTGTGAGAGACCCTTACTCACAGACTCATCCCTTGGAGCGATCATGGCAATGGATATGATGTGGCTGGTTCCTCCATGGAACCCGGCCGGGTGGTTGATCATGTCACCGATAGTTCGGAAGAACAGCCGCCTGATGTTCGTCGACGGGGATTGAAGAGGAAGCAGTCCACCACCCCCAGGGTACGGAGATTGGCGTCAGATGATGACATCAAGATTCAATTAGTCGTGAACAAAAAATGTTCTGCAGGGTGCACCAGGAGATGCAAGGAGCAGTTTCAATCCAAGCACTCCCTTGAAGAGTTCCGAACTTTCAGAAGGACATGGAAGGGATATCACAAAACGGATCAAGACACGATTGTAACTTTGAGTTGCGCCTAGCAATATTTGAACATATGATGATATTTGAATTAAAAACGCGCCCAAAGTCTTGGTGATGTGTGATTCTTTTTGGTCTGTTTTTAATTTGCATGTAGTGATGTTTTAGATGGGGTGGGATTGCCACAGGTGTTCCAGAAAGTCCTTGACATGGTTAAAGACAAAGAGCGAAACGGAAGTGTGCGCATTGACTGGCGTTTCTTGGGCCGGAGCGTGTGCCAGCGATCTTTTCAAGAGCTTCATGGCATTGGTTCCTTGCTCGATTCTTTTAGGATGTTGTTGGTAACTTGAACCACCTCTGAGTATCATAATAGCAGCTCTTTCTTTCTCTTTTTCTTTCTCTTTATAAGTTGTACTATAAATAGATATTTCAATTAGCATTTTTTCAAATCATTTTTTTGGCAATTTGGATGGTCTTTTTCAACCGTTTCTGGAACCGAAGTCCCTTAGAAAGGGCACTCAAGTTGTGGCCTTACTCAGGCTGGCGGCCCTCGGGGCCGCGACGCCTGGCTATCTTAAAGTCATTATATATTAATTACATTTAATTACTATAATCAATGTTTTTAATGACCGGCGGCCCTTGGGGCCGCATGGTCTGAACTATAATCTTAAACCAACTATATATATAAATAAATAAATAAATATAAATATAAATATAAATATATATATATATATACGTGTATTTTTTTCAAGCTTTATTGACGACCGGCGGCCCTTGGGGCCGCACGGTCTTAACTATAGTCTTAAACCAGCTATATATATATATATATACGTGTATTTTTTTGATGACCGGCGGCCCTTGGGGCCGCACGGTCTGAACTATAATCTTAAACCAACTAAAAATATATACGTGTATTTTTTTCATGCTTTATTAACGATCATCAGCCCAATAAAAGTGGACTGAGAGCTCGAATTTGGAGAGGATTCCGGGGTGTGGGGTGGATTTCAGTTTCAAAGGCTGCCGGGTAGTGAGTATGTCGTTAGCAAAAGCCACCCAAACACGCACCACAGAATAATAAGTACCAAGAAGGGCCTGCAATAAACAATACACCGGTTTTTATGAAATGATGATTTAACTGATGACTGATAACTGATTAGGGTGTGATGGCTGGGGGTTTCATTTCATGAATACGGGGTGATCCACTTGATTATGAGGACGCCCGCGCTTCAGCAAAATCTGGCGAGCGGCAAATGCAGGGGCTGAGGGACCTCCCGCAGATCTTCGATACTTGAAGAAATCCAAGCTTGCCACCGCTGCGAGCTCTGAGCTACGGGGGGACGTCACCGGGTTCCTTCACCACATCTACGCATCGATTGCGGAAAATTTGCCAGACGTGAGAGATGGGACCATTGAAGAAGGTGAAGAAGATTTGGAGAGTTCAGTGGTTGAGCTCAAATCAGACCCGTACCAGTCTGCAGTTTCCAAAAGCAAGATTGCCAAGCCGAGGAAATTTTTCCGGTCTATGCCTATTCGCGATGGCAGCTTGGAACCACGGTACCTACCGCCTGGGACAATGAAAGACTACTGGACTCAGTATGTTCGCCAAAGCAAATTATCTACGCCAGCTTCCTTTCCTGTATTCTGGCGGGTCTCTTTGATGTTTGATTACAGTATGTGTCGCATTTTCGAGTTCTTTCCCTCGGTTTACGTTGGAAAAAGGATGATCCCTTTCAAGACGAGTAGTGTCTATTTGCTGGATTCAGGTATGGGCATCCGATTTCAGTGCCATGAAGTTTCGCAAGGTCTCATCCCACACTGAGTGTACAGAATGTATCAAACACAAGAGTGTCATTCAAAGCCTCTCACACCACTTGGTGGCCAGAAGGACCCAGCAGGAACTTTTCTACAAGCACCTTGACGATCAATTTCGAGATAGAGTTGTTTACTGGAAATCTCGCTCTGACAGCAGAAGCCATGCTGGCAGCCTAACGTTGATTGTTGACGGCATGGACCAAGCCAAATGTTCTCTCCCTCGCAACGCGTCGCTGCTGAAGGCGAAAATTTTCGATGGGCTGCAACGACCAAGGTTGCATTTGTCAGCCGTGATTGCCCATGGACATTTCATTGCACTGTTCCTGACGGAGAGCGATGTCCCCAAGGACAGCAACTATTGCATCGAGACAGTGTGCTGCGGATTGGAACTGGCGTCAAAGTCCATGGACTTGTCGCAGGTGGACATCACAGTTCAATGCGACAACACCCCTCGGGAATTAAAAAATGGTCATTTCCTGAGGCTTTGCTGTGCCTTGACTTCCAACCACACCGTGAGATCCATGCGAGTGTCCTGTCTTCGGACAGGGCACTCGCATGAAGATGTGGACCAACTCTTTGGGCAGATTGCTGTGAAGATCGCAAAAATGAAGGTAGTACCTACCTCAAGTTGTTTCCACAAAGAGTTAGGACGGGTTTGCAACGAATTGGAGAGACCACATGAGCGTGGCAGATTCGTCTACAAAGTGGACAGGGTCCGCGATTGGAGGCCATGGCTGTTGGAGGCCATACCGGCCAAACTTGCTGGAATTGGAGGGCCTGGAGCCCCACATGTGTTCCACTTCTCCCGGTTCGATGCGACAGGTTCTGGGGTTCGAATGCCCAACATCTTCCAGCATGTTCCATAGTTTTATGTTTCAAAAGAATTCCAAATTCGAACTTGATACCGTTCACCGTTTTGAAGCCAGGCTTTCATACCAAAAGATTTTTCAATTACTATAAAAGAAGTTTTCATAGTCTGCTGCAGGACTGGAAGCATCTGATTTGATCGACCCGCTGTACTCGAAGACCCACCGTGTGCACCCACACGATGTTGTGTTGAGGCGTGATGCTTGCCATTTTGAACACTTATTGTCCGTGCAAGTTTGCGTTTAGTTTGGTTTCGATTCGATGGCTGTTTGCCAGGACAAAGCTTTGGATGGCCGATGCCAACTACTCACACTCTTTTCGGTTCTACCCGAGGGAGTTGGCTTACAAGCAGTTGCCCCATGGTTTACCGCCAGGCGAGACCATGATTCGAGAAGTTTGATCGCAAACACACAAGAAAAGGAAATGAAATGAACCATATATACTTACATAAAGTAACATATATAAAGTAACATATATAAAGTGATATATATATATACATATGAATTCATGATACTTACATAAAGTAACATATATAATTTTAAAGTAATGTGCATCATGTTGTACGATTTCCTTTATATACATGGAAACGTGGGTATCATAAATGAGATGGAAAACACTTGCAAGCACGTAAACATTGATGTGATGTGTGGTTTTCCAACAGTTGGCATGTTTGGGCTTACATTTGTTGTAATTAAGTTTGATCCTGCTTTTATCGTGCAGTCGTTGCAGAGCGCAACCCTTTGTCGGAGGAGTACAAGGCGGGCATTTTGAAATACTGTCCCATTCTTCGATCGAATGAATTCCGTATGACTGAAGCTGCCGATTACTTGGAGCAGTGGGTGTGTGGCACTTTGCCCTTGAATCCGTTGATGTGTTTGGATGCGTGACTCGGCTTGTTGTCAGTCAGGCATGCAGGTTTTGAATGCCACAGTACAGTTCAAACGATTTCAAGTTGAATTCTTTGAAGAACCTAAAGTTTGATGCCAAGAAATGTAGTTTCCTTTTGGTTTGTTTAGGTTTTTATGAAAGTGCCATCGACCGTTTTCTTTCACTTTCTCAATAATTCTCAACGAACACGTGAGGTGCCGTCTTGGGGATCCTTTTCGTGCGGCAACCACACCTCTCCGGGCCAATGCTGCTACGTCCTTTTTTGTTCGCCCCAATCCCTTGCGGTTGCTTGTCTGCAAAATACCAATTGAAACCACATTGCTTTTGAGATAACATTGCGCGCTTTGAGGCTGCGGGTGGGAGAAGGGCGCGCGAAGTCTTTGAAGCAGTTTCAGCAGCGTGCTGTCTACCAACTTGCTGCCAGAATGTGGAGTGATGGAGTGTCGTGGGACGAGGCCCTTTTGATTTCAGAGAGGGCTGTACAAGCCGAACACCAATGTACAGGAAAAGCTAAAGGAAAAGGTAAAAACAAATCAAAACCTGGTGGGAAAGGCCATCGGAAGGGAGGCTGACAGCAACATGCAGGAAAATCGAGTTGTGAGAAATGCTTGACAGGTAATGACATATTCAAATTTTTGGCTCTTTCAAAAAAACAACATATTTGTTCGTTGAGGCAAAAACAAGGCTTTCAGATTTTTAGGCGCTGCCCTAAACCCTAAACGTTGTGGCATTAGGCGCTGCCCTAAACCCTAAACGTTGTGGCATTTCGGGTGCGGCAGTACCGTTTAGGGGGCTGAAGTATTTGAAGTTAGCCTACGCTACACTCAAGGCTTTATGTTCTTGAGATGTTCTGGGTGTCCAAGGTGAGGTCGGTTTGGACTCTTATCCAATGATTTGAGCAATTACTTGTGAAAGTCAAAGTTTTACATCAAAGTTACCATTGAAATATCAAAGTAAAAGTGTCCAAAGCGAGGTGGGTTTGGACACCCGGTGCTTGATTTGAAAACACAGCCCTGAGTGTCGAAGCAGTGGTCGGTTTGGACACTGAGCCTTTCTTCTCTGACTTGAGGCCTGAGTGTCGAAACACAGGTCACTTTCGACACTCTTCGCTTTGAAAGTTAAGGGCTTCGTCACTCCAAGTTATAAAATATTTGGGTTTCGACACTCCAAGCTTTGAAAGTTATGGGTTTCGACACTCCAAGTTATTAAATCTTTGGGTTTCGACACTCCAAGCTTTGAAAGTTATGGGTTTCGACACTCCAAGTTATTCAATCTTTGGGTTTCGACACTCCAAGCATTGAAAGTTATGGGTTTCGACACTCCAAGTTATTCAATCTTTGGGTTTCGACACTCCAAGCATTGAAAGTTATGGGTTTCGACACTCCAAGTTATTAAATCTTTGGGTTTCGACACTCCGCACTTTGAGTTTCGACACTGCACACTTTGAAAGGGGAGGGTTTCAACACAAAAAAGCCTTCGGGTTGTGTGCACATAGACCAGTACAACATAAACACAATACATACTGATGACCCAAAACACAAATGGCAACGTTTTTTTTGTTCTTTATTCCATATCTATATGTATCATATACCAATGATACTATCTATATATATATACAATAAGAAAACTACAGGCCAGTCTACCGAATCCATCCACAAACAAAATGCTGAGGGTTTCGACTTTCCAGGCTTTCAAGTCTTTGAGTTTCAACTGCTGTCTCTGCAATTTTGAAACCTTGAACAAACAGTTCCACTTATCATTGAGAAAGTTGAAAGCTGAAGGTTTCCAGGCTTCAGGTTTCAGCTACTCTGTGTCTCTTCCATACTTGTCTCAGCTACTATGTTGTCAGCAGTTTGATTCAAGTGCCAGGGTCGCCGCTGCCATGCCGGTGAAACGTAAAAGTAAAGGTGGGGCGGAAAACCCGAAGTCGAATTCAAAGGCCTCCAGGAAAGATGGAGGGATTGACGTCGACAAGATGTTCGCGAAATTTCCTCACATCCCGAAGGTTTGCGAGTGGTGACTCAGCGGAATCTATCGCTGTTGTGTCGTTCTGTTTGCGTGTCATCGTGAGTGCCATGTGAGCCAATGAGATAGATAGATAGATTAGATAGATTAGATTAGATTAGATTAGATTGTAGTTTTCCTTTTGGTTTGGGATTTTTACTGGCGACTTTTTGTCCTATTTTTGGAACCCTTTTTGGGCACACAAAAGTCGCCCTTCTTAACCCCTTTCGCGCAGCCAAGCCAATGGGAAAATTACAAAGATTAGATTAGATTAGATTAGATAGATAGACCAAGCTGAGTCTGAGGTACAACAACACTGTGAGACCATTGGGTGGCGCAGATCGCTGGTTGACCAACCGCTACCCCACTGAGGTGCTGCCCGCATTGTTTCAAAGTTTGCTTGGCGTTGTTACTGTATATGAAAATCAACTTCAACTTTCCTGATCATGAAAGTCTCACTTTGGCGTGAGGAGACGAGGATGGATTTTGCGAAGTGGATCGACAACTTTTGCCCACCGTTGAGTGGGGAGAAACTTGGATTAAAAACCTACTACAACGCTAAAAGCTTCAAAGCAAAATCAATCAAAATCAATAATCTTTAATTGTGACATACACTGTGTCAATGTTCTGGGTGGTGTTGCCAGCAGTATATCACAAGATTTCAATACATGGTTTTCATGCTGATTTTGAAAGTGAGGACGAAATACATCACAAGCTTCGACGTGAGTGGTTTTGCTCGACCTTGGATGCTAGCCTGGAGGAGTGACTTTGGAACTTCGGGTCTGTATGATCCGGACATGTTCCTGGAGCTGATTCAGCTCATCATGAGCGAGGGGTTTTTGACCGACCCTGATCAGATTTCGGTTGAGAAACTCAGTTGCTGCCAAGTGCCAACATGCTTCCTAGATGGGAGCTACGAGGCGATGCCGAACCTCTACCAGCACCTGCTTCCCCCATTCAGCGTGGGTTTTTTGAAAGGTTGGAAGCGCGCTCTTGGGCTTCTGACAGTGTTGGCGGCCATCCGTGAGCTCAACTTGGAGAGCTGCGTTGGTCACAGTTTTCTCGTAATCTGGATTGCAATGATGTTAAACTTTGTTTCAGTCTGTTTCGACACGGTTTCCAACATCTTGAGAAACACTTTGAATTTCAGTTATCAACTTGTAGTTAGTTCTGCAAAATTCCCGGTGGCACTGAGGCGACATATGGCACAATTCACGTCAACTTTGCCCTCAAGGATGCAGACGTCAGGACACAAATTATGGCCAGCCGAGGCGGGACATATGGTGTAATTTACAACATTGAGTGCAAGGTACACTTCAACTATTTTCATCTATTTTCATTTTGACATGTGATGATTAGTGCCTTTAACATTGCTTCATTGCAAAGGTGCCACGCTTGCGAGCACAATTCGCAAACCCCCGAACTGCTTCAACTTCATTCGGCAGATCAAGATCCTTCAAAAAGCTGGCGCCAGCAAGAGTGTGGAACGGATCTTTCAGGCCTTGGAATTTTGTTCGAACTCAGATTGAAAGCTAGGTGCACCTTTAGGAACTACCAGGTACATCCAGGTACATTCAAGACATTTTTTTGCTTTGATCGTCCAGGAGTGGGACAATGCCACAGCTGTGGCAAAAGCATTTGCAATCGGAAAGGGCGAAGCCGCAGCGGTGAGTGCCCTGATGAGCGATGTGAATGGATTGTTTCTCTCGCGAATCACCGAGTCAGTGAAGATTCGGGGCATGCATCGCTTCTTGACTCATGATGCCATAGGCCGTGGTATATTCAGCACCGGATTCTCCTCTGGCATTGGCAACATTGAAGCTTGGAAAGATGAGCTCACGAACCGTGACGATCAGGAATTGGAACCTCAGCTCAGAATGTTCAAGATGTCTTTCAACATAAATGTTTGTTGATCATGTTTTAAATTGGGAATGGAAAACATATTACCAAGGGTTTTGGTTTGTGAATCCTCATACCATACCTGGCGTTTGCTCTTCAACGGAGCACTTGCAATTTTTTTAGGTGATGTAATGGGATACGCGTCATGTGTAAGTTTGTGCCCACCCATCACTGCTGCTGACATTTCCACTGATTCAAGGTTGGATTGTTCTTGCAGCGCTTGGAGTTTGACCATGACCACTGCTTTGTGGATAGCCGCAAGGCTTGCAACTTCAGCCAGGCTTGCAAACTCCATCAGCTTTGCGGGCTCTACTTGTTCTTTCTGCAACGGTTGAGGGACATCGCGCCAGCAGCAGATTTCCCCACAATCTCCGCTGGGCTTTTGGATCAGTTCCTACATGGCTATCTTGATGGTGATTTGGGTCACTCGCTGGAAAGCTCAGTACCACCAGGAGATTTATCTTCCATTGGTGCGTTCAGGCGGCCCTTGGGGTAGCTTGTGGTGGTTTCTTCTGGGCTGGGCTTTGTTTTATTCTTAATTAATCAGATTAATGTTCAATGGATAAGCTGTGCAGGAGCCATGTCGCTCAGATTCAATCGGTTCAGCGAGAGCAGCAGGAGCAAAGATCGCAAGAACTGGCCCGTGCTGTTGCAGAGGCAACGTTCAAGCAGCTCGAGGCACAGATTGAAAGCGATTGGGCGGTTCTACGGGCCCAGATGGGTAGTTGTGAAGATCAAGCGGTACAGACTGCAAAGGATTTGAAGTATGTCCGGGACCGACAACAGAATCATGTCAAGAACCAGACCAAATCTACTTTGTTCATTTATTTTGATGATAGCAGGTCTGTTGCAGCCCTTCAACCAATACTTATTAGAAAGTGTCATGCTACCACAAAATACCTCAAACACATTAGTGATCAAGGACGGGCAAAATCTATGTGGAGAAGTGGATGCAGGAGAAGTGTCACCTGATCCGTTTGCCTGATGACAAAGACTACAACGGGGTGCTGCCGCAGTTCATGACGTTCACTGAGCAGTTTCGGGGCATTCCCGGGGACATGTGACTTGTGAGCATTTGGTTAGTTTCCATCATGAAACTTAGAGCGAGAAAGTTTATGAAAGGTAAACAATTTATTAAAGATATTCTGTATATATATATATATATCATTTCTTTTACTGGAGGGTGAAAGTACTTGAGTGCAAAAACGGCCTGTAGTTCATCACATCCTTGCAGGTACATGCTGTGTTTGCTGGACTTTACCGTGATGCCGAACAGTGCCAAGCAGGTCAACACTGCCGTGAATGTGCTGAGCACGATTCTTGGGATGAGCTCGGCAAACCTGGGGCATGTTCAGCTTCCTGCTTTTCAGAAGCAAACCAAGCAGGCGACCGTGGTGACCCACCGCAGGAACATCGAGGAAATGATGCTCAAGCAAGGGCTCTCCGTTGCCTCGCAAATTGTGCTCTTATTCGATAAGTCAGAGTGCCTCAACTCCGACTCTCGTGCATCTCATCAGGTTTGCATTGCTGCCCACCACAAGTCCTTTACTTCTGCCTTCCAAAGTTGTGAAGCAGTGCAACTGGGCCGTGTGGAGTCACTCCCCCTCATGCCAGTGTCCGAATTCTATGATTACGATGACACATCAAAGCCAGGGCCAGCAGAGAGAGCAGAAACAAACTTTGAAACATGATTCAGGATGTTTTCTTCCTCCCTTTTCCGCATTTGATGCACATATTTTCTGCAATGAAAATATATTCCCGCTAGTAGAGACATCTCCCTTTATTTTTTCCGCTTGAAGGTCATATTTGTACACGGATATCGTTGGGTGTGATCGAACAATTAAGGAAAGGTGTGAAAACGCACATCGGTATCTTGGAAGCCTACCAGAAGGGCATGAACTTGAAGAATACCGACCGCTTCATTGTCTTTGATGTGGTCCCGAACAGGCAGGGCCGCTAGGCATTGAGAGACATGTTAGATTAGTAGGCTTAGTTCTTTGAAGGACGTCAGAACTCTTGGTCGTTTTTGATCACTGAGTTTATGATGTAAGGTCAGTTGGTTTTGTTTTTGGGCTGGATAGGCATACCGAGTTTGCCCTTGCTGCAATGGAGATGAATTTGACTGGCAACGGGACCATCTATTACTGCGGGATCGTGGAGGAAAAGTTCGCTGACATCACGTCGAAACTTCAGAGTGCTTGCTACGAGAAATGGGATGCATCTGAAGAAGCGCCACCGAGAACACGACCTGCTGCAGCAGCAGATTCTCAGAGTGGGTCAGCTCAGGTCCCATCATTACAGGTTCTCGCCTTCAACACCAGCTTGAACAAACCAGTGTGGCCAGAGGTTCTTTCTCAGCGCTTTGCTGATGGCCCAGAGTTGGCAGCCCTGAAAACCTTGAAGGCCAAGTTTGAGATGGAATTTGGCCGAGCATCGCAACCGCAAACGGCAACCACCTCCCGCGTGGCTGGCTCTTGCGATTTCTCTTTCGATGGCGCATGTCCGCTCGACACTGGCCTAGAGATTGACTTGGCAGCAGTTCCTGTGACAAGTTTGTCAACAGACAGGCCTGGATCAGCATTAGAAACGCATCACAAGTCATCAACTTATTATGCTGTGGATATTTCACACAAATCATTATAAAGTTTTTTGCTTATATTGGGGATCTTCTTTTAGTTATTGTAATAAAGCTTGCAACCGGACTGTAAATCATAGTATATCACTACTATATATCGAAAGTGGCTCATCCAAAACTTCCTCTGATTCTTGGAGGCTTGCGATGACCCAATCGAAGAACGGGAAGCCATCTGTGATTCTGATGAAGGATTATTCCTTGTGGCTCATGAATCCAACCGACAGCAAGATGGACATTGCCGCCGGAGAAATCTGCGGGTTTGGAACAGGGGCATTTGAGGAAATGATTATCCGTGCCTCGGTTTACTTGACTCTTACTTGACGACTTTTACAAGAGTTTGTGCATGTACAACGGGCTATCGTTTGTAGCTACTTGAAGTTTTTTTGGCATAGTAGTTTTCAGCTTCAAGGAGAAGACCGCGACCTGACGGAATGTTCCTCCTTGGTGTTCCGTTTGAAGTCGGACATGGACTTGGTAGTCCACAAGCGAACTTCGACTTTGATGCCCTTTTGTGCCTTCATGCGGATGCTCGCTGTGGACCATGGGCTCGGCAGCTGTGAAGTGGATTCCCATTTGGTCAGTGCCAAGTACCATCCTGCTGTAGAGTCTCGGTCAGAACTGTTTGAGTTTGTCATGTTTGAAGGCCTTTAAGAAGAGTGTTATTATATGATGACACTGTGACATTTTGGGAATTAATTTCTTGTTCCATGTATTTACATTAAAAAAATGCATGCTGCCTTGCACAAGGATGGAAACGACCCTGTGCCGGTCAGCTTTCGATATGGAGTGGCCCCATTGGCATCGATGAAGGCTTGGGTGTTCAAACCGCATTCGCCAGCAGCCGCTGGCGAGGCTGACACCGTGAAGTCTGGAGTTCTTGGCGCTCACTACAGTGGAAACTTCCACAAAGTCATTCGCAATCGCCGAGCTTCAGTTATTTGGGAGGCTGCCATGCGACATTGACATGGTTCTGAAATGTTTTGAAGTGTTCCCTTTCCAAAAAACAGGTTCTCCATTCTATGATAAAATTTTGTACATGACATGGTTGGCGATGCCATCGATGATGTTTGCAGATGTCTGCAGGTGGATTTCAGCACTTCGCCGGCGAAGGTCCAGGTTGTGAAGCCCAAAATTTACACTTTGGCCAGCATTTCGATCCCTGCCAAAACAGCAGTCAATCTTAACGGTTGAGTTGCGGAGTCAACTTGGACCAGCTGACTTTTTGGATTGCCTGTTGGTCAGGAGTTACCAATCAGATGTCATTCTAGATTCTAGTTCAACAGTTTTTCTGAGTGTTGAAGTTTGGGCTTCGTTGGCCACTTGAACTGACTCCTTCTGGCCAGACAGCAGGCACGACGTCAGTGCAGAGCTTCCGGAAGATCCATCCAAAATCTTGCTGTTTTTGCATGTGTCTCGCGCTTGCGCATTCCCCAGTTTTTGTTTGGCTTGACCCATTTTTGATGTGAATTGGCCCAAAAAGGTTTGATTAGTTGTGATCTGGTCTACTGACACCATGCCTGTGCTTACAGCCTTGGCCACTGTGACGGATTCCGAGGACAGCTGGGTGGGGAAAGGTGTTGTGGTTTACTATTAACTTTCCGTCTTATTCTTATCTATGAGGAGGCTGTTGTTGACTCTTCTGTTCTCACTGATTTGATGGTATCATGATTGGATATCACTTGGCCCAGGACGATGCCCCACCAGAATCCACAAACTCAAAGCCGCCGCAAGACAAGTTAAAGCCGGTGAAAAACGAGAAGTCCAAGCCGAGTGAGAAATCCAAGCCGAGTGAGAAATCCAAGCCGAGTGGGAAATCCAAGCCGAGGGAGAAATCCGAGCCGAGTGAGAAATCCAAGGCAAAGCCACCCCTGAAGAGGCCTGCAGCTTTACGCAAGCCTGCTGTCGACAAGAAGCAGAAGCTGAAAGATGAGTCGCAGTTGGAGGGTGGTGCTGCCGCCCCGGATGTTTCCCTTGATGGTGATGCAGGTGATGACAATGCCAATAAGGGCTTGGAGAAGAAAGACAAAAAGAAGAGTGAGATCGTCTTCCACAACCCATGTTGGCACAAAGGGTGCCACAACTGGCAACTGAAGAGTAACCGCGGACACATCATGTCGGTTACTTGACTTGCCCAACGATTTTTGTTTGCTATTCATTGTACCTTTGACTTGGTGAAAAGCCGTGAAAATTGACATGTTTTGATTTGATGCATGTCATGTGTTTTGACTTCTGCCCTCATTTCCCCAGACGCTGCTGCAGGTTGGCAGCAAGATGATCAAGCAAGAGGATTCCAAGCGCATGGCCGTGTCTTGTCTATATTTACATCTAGATACTACAGTCACTACTATGTATATTTAAATACTCTGTAGTCAATATACATCAATTTGTGTGGCGACTTCAGTGTAATCTTAAGTTCAAGCTAAGGATGACTTGACGGCGAAGCTGCGTGAGGGGGTGCCAGTTCAACAGGTGAAGGCTATGGCAGTCCCTTGCATTTTTTGGACTGTTCCCAGGTGCAAACTGTTCCCAGATTCAACATTTTTTCCAAGCGTTGGTGTGGAGCATTGTTCGGCTCCCATTTCATGACACCATGACACGTTTAAACGTCCGAGGCTGAGATGCTTCAGGCTGTGAAGGACAAGATCGTAGAGCAAGTCTTGCATCCTGCCGAAAAATCTGAGAACAAAGAACCTCCTGAAGAGGAAGCTGATCTCGAAGCGGGCGCCGAGGATGCGGGCGCCGAGGGTGGCGAAGAGGAAGCTGAGAAAGTTGAGGATGGGATCGTCGAAGCCGATGACAAGAACGACGTTGACTGAACTGTTTTGAAAGTTGGAGAGACAGATTTGATTAGACAGATCTTCAAGAAAAATGAGCCGAACATTCGGTGTACAAAGCTGGCCTCACTTTGAGAAGTAGGGCTGTTTAAGACTATGATGCAACGGTATTAAGTTTGACATCATTTTTGTTCGCAGGTTTATTGATTATATTCTTCTTATTATATATAATATATATATAATATTATGGTAACAAGCGTCAAGAGTTTCAGTGCGAATATTTTTTTTAGATTTGATGCAACCAAACGGTGGCAAGATGGCTATAGGCCAAATGATTTCACATTTCGCATCAGAATTTCGCACATGTCTGGACTCACTAAATTAAATGGCCTGATTCTTCCAATTTGCCACCTTTTTGCTCAGACGGACGGTGCAGCCCGCTGGTTGCAGTTTCATACTTTGGCCAAAACCTTTACATCAAATCAGAAGGCCTTTTTTTACATTGTCGCTAACAAGTTGTTATTATGATGTGAGAACACACAGCTACTAGCTTTCAATGTAGTTGGCGATTTTAATGGACGACAAGCGTTTGGGGGCCGCGCCTTCACTTAACGAGTTTGAAGTTCTCGAAGGTGGCAAGTGGCGAGCACCGCCTGTGGGGCATGCCTTCAGCCGACTGGTTCTCAATTTCAATGCAGATTCAGATGATGCAGCCGCTGCTGCTGCGTCAGGGTCTTTGAATTTGGCAGGTGATTCAGGCGTAGATTCCAACTCTGAAGAGTCAGAGAAGGAAAAAAAAGTCAAATGGCCATACCTGTCTGACGAAGAGATTTTTGCTTCCTTTTCCACCAAGCGGAAGTATGAACGGGAATGGAGACACAAAAAAAAGAAGGGTGGCAAAAAAAAACAAAAAAAACGGATACTGCAAAAGACGGAGACCGTTGTTTGGACGACGTGCAGAGCAGCATGCGTTTGGTAGAAAAAACGCTTTCTTCCTCCGAGTGCAGCAATTGTGGTCACAGTCATCAGGGCTAGGCATACAAAATTAGTAGGTAGTAGTATCCATCGTCCGGTAGTGGAGTTTTTGTTTGCTCGGTTTTTTTCGGTTGCTTTTAACATTTACATGAAACCCGGCCCAGCGATGGAACCACACACACACTTGGTTTTCAAAGCGCTCAAACTTGAAAGTATTTTCCCATCAGGGATATTTTGAAGTACTCTTTAAAGATTGGAACCCCCATGGTGATAGCAGCGGCGGCCCCAAGGGCCGCTGGTGCATCGCACCAAGATAGTGTTAAATTAAAAACTATATAATATATTGGCGTTGGTATCCCAGCGGCCCACGGGGCCGCCGGGAAGTACTGCTAATTGAATTTAATATTCATATTATTTATACATCATAATTTTCTTTAAAAAATACAACGTTAAATTAAACGACATATTAAAAACTATATTGGTGTTGGTATCCCAGCGGCCCACGGGGCCGCCGGGAAATAATTTAATGCTAATTGAATTTAATATTATAATATAATATATTATTATTATTATGTATACATCAAAGTTTTCTGTATATCACTAAGAATAGTAAAATGTTAAATTAAGATAAATTAAAAACGATAATGGTGTTGGCATCCCAGCGGCCCACGGGGCCGCCGGGAAGTAATGCCAATTGAATTTATATTCTGTATACATCATAGTTTTCTATATATATATATATTACTTTTAATAGTTCTAAGATTGGCAGTTGGCCATTGGGTAGTCAGTGGTAGTCTGTTGGCTCTGGGGTATGTCAAGGTTCCACTGGGTTGTGCGGCCCAGTGTTTGGCATCGCCCTGGATGTGTTTCAAACCGAGTTGTGATTCAGCCAAAAAGTATGTTAATACCGGGCAGGGAGGAACAAAATGAATACTGCGCAGAGAGCAGCAAAATTACAGGGAGGGTCAAGAATTGACACCAAAACGGGAGGAACAAAAGCCAGGCAATGCTGCGTCAGCCATCAGCAAAAAGGGTTTAAGCACAGTGCAAGAGGCCAGCCCCAGATCAAATGGCAGCCCCAGTTAGCAAGAAATTTCTTTCTATGTATCCATCTATCCATCTATCCATATATCCATCTATCTTCCTATCTTTCCTATCTTTCCATCTTTCCTATCTATCCTATCTATCCTATCTATCCTCTCTATCCTATCTATCCTATCTATCCTATCTATCCTATCGATCCTGTCTATCCTATCTATCCTATCTATCCTATCTATCCTATCTATCCTATCTATCCTATCGATCCTGTCTATCCTATCCATCCTATCCATCCTATCCATCCTATCCATCCTATCCATCCTATCCATCCTATCCATCCTATCCATCCTATCCATCCTATCCATCCTATCGATCCTATCGAACCTATCTATCCTATCTATCCTATCTATCCTATCTATCCTATCGATCCTATCTATCCTATCTATCCTCTCCATCTATCCATCTATCCATCTATCCATCTATCGACCTATCGATCTATAATCTATCGATCTATCGATCTATCGAGCTATCGATCTATCGATCTATCGATCTATCGATCGATCGATCGATCTGTCTATCTATCTATCTATCTATCTATCTATCTAATGTATCTATCTATCTATCTATCGATCTATCTATCTATCTATCTATCTATCTATCGAATCTAATCGAATCTAATCTAATCGAATCTAATCGAATCTAATCGAATCTAATCGAATCTAATCGAATCTAATCTAATCTATCTATCTATCTCTCTATCTCTCTATCTCTCTATCTCCCTATCTCTCTATCTCTCTATCTCTCGATCTCTCGATCTCTCGATCTCTCTATCTCTCTATCTTTCTATCTCTCTATCTCTCGATCTCTCGATCTCTCGATCTCTCGATCTCTCTATCTCTCTATCTCTCTATCTCTCTATCTTTCTATCTACCTATCTACCTATCTACCTATTCATCTTTCCATCTATCTATCTATCTATCTATCTATCTATCGAATCTAATCGAATCGAATCTAATCGAATCTAATCGAATCTAATCGAATTTAATCTAATCTAATCTAATCTATCTATCTGTCTATCTATCTATCTATCTAGCTATCTAGCTATCTAGCTATCTAGCTATCTAGCTATCTAGCTATCTAGCTATCTAGCTATCTTATCTATCCTATCTATCTTATCTATCCTATCTATCCTATCTATCCTATCTATCCTATCTATCCTATCTATCCTATCTATCCTATCTATCTATCTATCTTTCTTTCTTTGTTTCTTTCATTTTTTCTTTCTTTCTTTTTTCTATATATATATATATTTGTAAATCGATATACACCAAATTATCCATCGTATGCGTATATGATTTTTTTCCGTCCTGCTCATGGAATCGCATCACATTGATGTATATGATATGTATATAAAAATATGATATAAATACATATCATACATATCCGATATCCTATAATATATATATATATATGCCAAATCAAACACCGTTCCAAACGCACCCATTCCCTGCTGGTCTTCGAAACTCCGGCCTTTCGATTTCGGTTCTTTTTCGCTAGGATCGTGGACTGTCGAGACGAGTATGACAAAACGGTGGCGGATTCCATTGCCTTGGAAAAGTACTTGGTGAAGGTCAACCCCGTCGAGGCGGACTCCCGGATGAGGATTCGGCGAGAATGAAATGACCTGCATTTGATTAGACAATTAGACATTGGACAGCAGCTGTGCTAATGCTTGGAGTTCTTTCTTTTTCTGAACTTAAGCTGGTTGGTGGTTTGGAACATTTTTTAATTTCAATTTCATATATGAGAATGTCATCATCCCAACTGACGAACTCATCTTTTTCAGAGGGGTGGCTCAACCACCAATCAGATTAATTAATCACCATTATCAACCATTAATCACCATTATTCACCATTATTAGTCTATATCTATGGAACATATATGGAACATATATGGAACATATATGGAAACTATATGGAACATATATGGAACATATATGGAACATTTATGGAAACTATGTTAGAATATATGGAGGTTTCCTTTTCAGGATTTGCTGCTGGTGTTTCCACCTTTTTGATCCTCTTGATCTTCGTCGCCTCAGGCCATGCTGGACGAGAATTACTTCTGGCGGAAGTTGTTAGCCACTCAGGCCGAGATGTGACAGATCTGTAGCTGTTGAGGCGGTTAGGATGGCTGTGGATGGCAACATTGAAAAAAGTGCACTCGAAAAAAAAAACACTAGCCTGTTGCTTGATGAATTATAGATATGTGATATTACATGGTTCTTTTTTACTTACATTTTTTCTTGGGGATTATCATAATCCATGATGGGAATCCCTATAAACACCAGGTTCCCATCAAGCATGGCTGGCTGAGAAATCCCCGACCTGGGCCTTTAAATGAGAAAATCATTTATGATTTTTCTCGAGCTACCCCTGACAACGACAAGAATCAAAAACATCAGATGGATTCTAACTAATATTGCTAAAATTAACCAATATTCTGAAGAAATAAGATGGTTTTGGCACTAGAATGGACCAAAAGAACATCACGAAAAGGGATTTATTGACTACTAAGCATGGACCAGCATCACCACAACCTCACCTACTACGAATGAGACGGCTGACTGCAAAACGGACCCAGATCGGTTCGCGCTTCGAGGGATGAGTATAACCCAGGGAAAATGGGAATTTAAGCAACAAACATTGGGATTTACTATGATTTAACCATGGAACATGTGGATTTAACTGATTTAACCCACAAGACTTGAGATTTGATCACCATTTTATGGTGGTTTTTGATGGGAATTTTTGGTGGTAAAAAAACTGGAAAAACCACGTTGCGAAGTCATGTCGCGAAGTCGCGACGTCGCGACGATATGGATAGGATTTTCAGGAACCATCCCGAAATGAGCTGGGACAACCAGCGGTCATCGTTAACATGGCTAGCCGGAATTTTTCTCCATTCGAAATGGAAAGTTTCCATGGGAAAATCTGAAAATCCGTCATCTATACCCTCTGGTCAACGTTTACGTAGCGAACTGGAAAGATCCACCATGCTATTAATGGGTAAATCCACTATTTCGACTGGGCCATTTTCAATAGTTTGTTGTATGTTTACCAGAGGGTCAATGACGGATTTTTCATGGCCATGTTGGACTGCTGGAGGGTTTTTCAGGTTGGTGAAGTGTGAGAATTTATCCTCTGATAATTTGTTACATAGCTATTGAAAATGGCCCAGTCGAAATAGTGGATTTACCCATGACACATAGGGATTTTCCAGTTCGCTATGTTAAGTTACCAGAGGGTATCCAACCATATCTTATCCAAAGATGGCACGCCAGTCGCTGCTAGGTGATAATCCCACAATGTCCATGTGGATATCTAGCAACATTTGCCTCAAATTTGACCCATATGTAGATAAGTAATTGGACCCATATACCATACATGGAGCACAACGGGCATACCTAGATCAGCAGCCCATCAAAGTGGCTATTGGCCCCATCAACTGAGTACTTTTACCTCATCAGTCCGTTTGGAGATATCATGTTTTTATCCATTCTAGTACACATTTTAATTCTTTTTAATTGCCATGAAAAAGATATTATGAGATCATGGATGCCATATGTTTTTTCATATATTTCCATATTTTTCAACCTGCTTTCCCATAGTTTTCCATAGAGTTTTTCCACCGGCCGCAGGGCGACCAGGTGGACGTCGGCGCCTCGTTGTTTTCGGTGCAGAAGCAGCTGGCCGATGCGGAAGAGGCGCGGAGGTTTTTAGAGTTCGTTTTGGGAATGTTGATGAGGATCTTAAGTTAGAAATATAGTTTATAAACTATGTATTCAATATGTTATAATAGGTATCTAATCTTAAGGATATAGTTATAATATGTTTTCAATATGTTATAATATGTATCTAATATCTTAAGGATATAGTTGTAATACGTATTTAATATGTTATAATCATATGATAGTAGCTCTAATTAAGTTCTCTAGTATGAAATAGTTATGGTAACTATAATTCATAGTAATGGTAACTATAATGGACATAGTTATGGTAACTATATGTATAACTATATGATAGTGATCAACCTGATAATTAGTGTAACAGTTTTAGTACTATTATATGATAGTAATAGCCTTATAATAGTAACAGTAATTCATTCTATAGTAACACATAGTTATGGTAACAATAGTTCATAGTAATGTCACTGTAGTTTTATAGAACTATCTGGTAACTATAACAGTCGTAGTAACTATATGATAGCTATAGTTACTATAGTTAATGATAGCAATAATTCAATTCATAGTGATAATTAGTTAAGTACTACTATATGATAGTAACCAACCTGTTAACTGTAATAGTTGAATAGTAAATTTAACTGTAAACCGAATAGTAACTATATGAGAGTAGTCACAACCTGATCGTAAGTGGAATAGTTGAATAGTAACTATACCTGTAATTTGAATAGTAGCTATATGATAGTCATCAAAGATTATATATAATAGCAAGTAATAGTTATAGATATAGTAATAGTAACCACTATAGTTAATGGCAACTATGATTCATAGTAATAAATAGTTTAAGTATATTCAACTAATTAGTTATAACAACTCACAATAGTGACCGTGAGAGTAAGCCAATTGTTGTTGGTTAATATTTTAAATGTTTTCTTTAATGGTCCATATTGTCTCTATTAATGGTTGCTATTAAACGTCACCGTTGACGACTCTTGTTTATTAAAAATCTCCATTTCTCATGGTGACATCCCCATGAAAATTTTCGCCTGCCAGGAGAAGGGCGCCCTGATGAAGCAAAACAACCGCTATTGTTCCGAGCCCTGGAGATGGAGATTGTTCGGTGTCTATTTTTCGAGGAAGTCAGTAACTGTTGGGTAGAACAGTTGGACAGCTGGAGTTTATGAAGAAAAAAACACAGTGTATATATATATATAATATGTTGTATATATATATATACATACATATTTATCTATATGTAATATATATGTATATATATGCATATGAACATATCATTTGTAACATTCTGCAACAAGTTGTTGGTTTTGGGGACCTCTGTAAGCCCGGTTTTGGTAAATTCGTGAGGACAGCTACCAACTAAACATGCATAAACCTGCTGCATTGTGCAAGGAGTTTTGTGCAAACAAAATGTAGAATTCTTGGGTTAGTTTTGCTGCGCAACTACTTGATTGTGCAAGAACCAACACATATAATATGGTCCACTTATTTATGGAATTAATGGGTTGTATATATGACTATTAAATAATGGGATAGTTATATTTCATAGGATTTAACCCATTTTAGAACTTGGTTGTGCAAACTACTCTTGCGCAGCTACAACTTGCCAAATTCCCCGCGTCCTCACTTATGTTGGGGGATGGTCATCAATCATCAATCCATCAATAGGGATATACATACCCATTACCCTCTGGTAAACGTTTACATAACTATGGAAAATCACAATTTTTAATGGGAAAACTCACTATAAATGGCCATGTTCAATAGCTATGTTAAATTACCAGAGGGTACAAATGGTAGTTTTTCCACATCTATGTAAACGTTTAGCCTAGGGTGAATTAATGTGAATTATGATAATCAAGAATTGCCTGAGGGTGATTGAATATGAACTATTTTAAATGATCCAATATCAATTCAGATGGGTAACGTTACACCTTTAATATACTCCTTCATTTCCTCCCGAGTTTACCTCAGATCAGTTGCCCAAGGGGCAAATTGCCCATCTCTGGAAGGGGGTCCTCGACAAATACGATCAACATTTTCGTTGGTGAACTCTCGAACTCCCCTATGTTTGCTGGCGATATAAAAACTGGGCGTGGCGTGTTCCCATGATTCAGAGGAGCTCACTTCACTTTTCCGAGGTCAGCAGTTGAAAACCTTAATGGAAGAAAATCGCAGGACCCGGTTCTGGAGATGTTGAGCTTTCTGGAGAAACGGGAAGGCTCAGGGGTTTCAGCAACACCATTATGATTTAAGTAAACCTCGTTGGAGAATAGTTTTTGATATGGTTTTGCCGTTTAAAGATCAGTCACTTTTCCTCAAAGGGGTCCTTTCTCTACTGGCTGATTGATGAATAGCGGGGGTGGCACCCTCCACAAGCAATAAGTAAATGATGAGTGGTACACCAGACCAGTCCGTCCTTTTTTTTTGGACAGCTGCGAATCGCTACCCTCCGGTCATTCTTCACATGGTTTCCTGGAAAATGCACCATTTCATGCTATGATCTTCCTAGCTATTGACCTCATTTATACTGGAGTTCCCCATATTTTCCCATAGGTTCCTAGGATTTTTTTGGGATTTCCCAGCCATATTTGACTGGGCATTTCTTTTCCGCTTGCCTCGCTGAAGGTGGTTCAAGATGAGTTTAATACTAAACATGTTCTAAAAGGAAAGCCCCTCGTCTGTGACGCGGAAATCTTCCTCATCTGTGACGCGGACGCGTTTCCTCAACTGTGACGCGGTCCCTCGGTTGTGACGCGAGGTGGGGTTTTGCGTGGCAGGCGTGGCACTTTGTGCCATCGATGGTCTCCTTGTGTGGCGCGTGTTGGGCCTGGTGACATCGACTTTGCGTTTCTGTGGTTTTCCCAAAGCGTCTTGCCCAGCTGTTCTGCTCCTTTTTCCCGTGGCTCTGCTTCTGTGCTCCTTTCTCCGTCTGGTGCTCCGTTTTGCCCGCTCAGCTGCCCAAGTCCATCAAAACGGACCTTCCTAGCTCGTCTGCTCTTCATCTGCTTAGCTGTGCTCCTTGCTCTTTCTGGCTGTCCGTTTTGGCCGCTCAGCGGCCCAAATCCTTCAAAACGGACCTCCCAGCTCTCCCAGTCCTGGTTTGCTTGGCGGTGCTCCTTGCTGTTTCTGGTGGCCCGCCTTGGTAAGAGAGCCGCCGAAATTCTTCAAAGCGGGCTTGCCCGGCTGTTCTTTTGTTTTGTGTCCTCCTTTCT
>CAMXCT020002686.1:0-10000 GCA_947184155.2 Cladocopium goreaui
CCGTGCTTTCTGCAATCGCTATAACAGGGTTGAACGTAGTCTGCATTCTGTGGGCATTGATGTTCAGGGCATGTATGACAGCGAAAGCAGGGGCAGTCGACTTTTGGAACGACTTCGCCTGGGCCTTGATCAGCAGCGTTTGATTTTGGTTGCGAGTGGACAGTCCTTGCAGTTTGATGTCATCCGTGAAGCAGCTCAGATTCAGTTTCCTGAACATCGACCGACACCTGCAGTTGTGTACTCACGTGAGTTTGACAACCCTGGAAGATCAGAAAGTTCCCAAGCATCAAGACCTTCGCAGCCATATCAGAGACCTCTGGACAAAGGTCATTCCAAGGGCAAGGGCAAAGGCAATAGCAAGACATCCCATGGGTCTGGACCTTCCAAGACTTATGTGACTGAGGTTTCCAATGAACAACCTCAGGATCAGGAAGATGATGATGAGCCTCAGCAAGAGGCCGACGATGCTGAGCCTTTGGATGATGCCGACGAAGTTGGAGAGACGGCAGATGACGACCAGTCCAACACTTTGGAAGAAGATTTGGCTGAAGTGGCGCGTTGCTTGACAGTGACTGCTCGCAGACTTCAGGGGATCACTCTTGGAAGAAAGTTTTCAGGTCCTCCGAAGTCCCTGCAACAGCGCAAGGCCGAGAGTCACTGCGCAGTTTGCGGTGAGCGGGGCCATTGGAAGGGTGACCCTGAATGCAAGCAGTCTGGCGGCACTGACTCTGGCACTGGCAAGGGTGGATCCAAGCAAAAAGGGTCCAATGATCGAAAGCAACAGTCTGGCGGCAAAAAGGTGTTCCAGGTGAGCCATCCAGGGGGATATCATCGTGAGGTTGCCTTCAACGACACCCCTGAATATGACAAGAGCAACCCCTCGGATGAGACCTATGGCAAGGCTTTCACTTCGTTTATGGTTTGGGTCCCGGACTTTAAGATAAACCAGGTCTATGGCAACACCGCCAATTCCTTTAACCATTACCTCATCCTTGACACCGCATGCCAGAAGACATGTTGCAGTACGTCATGGTTAACTTCCTGGGAAAATCATGTCATGAAGTTCAACATCTACCCCAAGACTTTTCCATGTCGGAAACCTTTTGAATTTGGACACGGCCCTACTCAGTACAGTGAACAACATGCTCTTTTGTTTTCATGTTTTGATGGAACCCCTGAGACCACATGCATCATCGGAGCCAGCGTCCTCCCGACCACAAACGACATCCCATTGCTTGGCAGCAATCAGCTTTTGCGTGAGGCTCTCGGTGCAATCATCAACTTGCCGGAGAACCAGGCCCATTTGACCAAGCTGGGGTGCACGGTTCCGATTTTGATGTTGAACGGTCATTTGGCTTTGGACATTTCAGCATTTCCTTCACATGTTGATCAGACAATGCAGTGGAAGTTTGTTCATGAACATGCTGATCTCAAGTCCATTGATGAGTTTGCAACAGTTGAGAATTTGATGGCCACCCGTGAACCTTCTCTCAAATCAGCAGCACCTGATCTACACGATCAACCTGACTTTTCCAATTCGATTGCCGCGACAGCCGATGCCAGCTCCACCCAAATGGCTTCAGCATTGGCGACGCTGCGTGGCAGCTCTGTTCCATGCCGAGATCCTGCTTCTACGAGTGATGACCCAAGCATGCCGTCTCGGTCTTCGACCTCGAATGTGGCTGCAGCATCAGGATCCAATGAACATGGAACAGATGCAAGCTCTGTGGGACAAGGCAACCGCCCCATGCGAGCACCCGAAGTTCAATCGGTATGGAAACCGCCACGGCAGGTACAGTCAGTGCCTGCAGTGCGAAAAGAAATGGCAATGGAACGAAGATCTTCAAAAGTGGGTCGAACCAGCTCCATCGCGAAAGCAGCAGCAGCCGCTGCCTTTACCATCCTCGTCAACAGCTGCGCACTTCAAGGACAAGCGGTACCAGCCCAAGTTCTACCAGGAACATGCAGCGGATCCACCATGCCTCCCTCTGGATTCCATGCCCGAGCCGAAGAGTTCATTGAAACCTTCGAGGGCATCGAGGACCCGATCGGCTTCAGTCAAGAGAAGCCAGGAAGAGAATCAGGTGGTGTTCGTGGAAGACGAGGAGATGGAGGACTTCGACTGGGCCCTGGTCCAAGACGTGCCCAATCAGGGCTGAAGAAAGGTGCCCAGACTTGGTTGACAGGTCATTTGAAGGCCCAACAGAAGATCTATGAGAATGAAATGAAGATCATGGACAACATCCCATGCTACCGCACCTTGCACTTGGAAGGACCTCACACTGATGTCCTGACCTTGGATCTCATGGAAATCTTTGCAGGCCGTGGAAGGGTTTCAGAACTGGCACCGAGATTTGGTCTTCGAGCCGTTCAACCGATCGACATGAAGTATGGCCACAATCTCCACGCCCCAGAAGTCCGAGACATGGTGCTCAGGGCTGTATACAACTTGAAACCCCTGCTGTTGATGATCGAGTGGCCTTGCAAACAACTTCGAGATGAAGATCGTCCATTGGTGCGTTTTGGTGTTGAGCTATGTCGACTCCAAGATGAAGGCCGCCGACTATATCTTGGCGAGAATCCATTGAGATCAAGAATTTGGGATGAGCCAGAGGTCCAGTCACTTCGTGACGATCCTGATTGTCTTCAAGTTGAATGTGAAGCTGGTGCCTACGGAGCTGAGGATTCCGAAGGCTTTCCCATAGTGAAGCCTCATCGGTGGATCACAAACAGTGAGTCCATCGCAGCTCGGCTTGGTGAAAAGATGACCTATGAGCAGAAGATGTACACCAAGCCCATTGAAGGCAAGGAGACCAAGAAATCTGGCGAATACTGTGATGGCTTGGCTCTGGCAATTTTGAGTGGACTTCGAGAAGAAGCTTCAATTCGAAACCCTGGTCGCTTTTCCAGGAAGGTTGCCTCCAACCAGGCCTTCTACCAGAAGATTGGCTCCGATCCAGCGACTTGGAACAACATCATGGCTGAGATTGAGGGACGCTTCACCAGCATCAACAAGAAGCCCTTCTACATCAGCCTCAACGACCCTATCATGAAGAGCATCAGGACTGTGGTGCCGTGGAATCTCAAAAGAATCCAAGCAGCATGGTGTCCAACGACAAGACGGATGCCAACCGACTTTCCCTACACACATCGCGCCTGCGTGATGGTGACCAATGACGATGAGATCATGATCGAAGACGAAGATATGACATCAGTGGCATATCCCAAACAACGATTTCAGAAACCAGTTCGAATCGGCCTGTTCATCTACGGTGATGCTCCAGAAGATCAAGATGATCAACCAGTGATTAGATCTGGTAGTGGACCACCTTCGAAGGAAGACCTGGTCCCAGACTTGAGCACGGAAATTTGGTTTGAGAATGCCAAGATTCCGAAGGAGCTCCAGTCCAGCGTTGCTCGACTTCACTGCAACCTTGGGCATCCACCGAAGGCCGAGATCATCAGAATTTTGGCTGCATCTGGAGGACTTTCTTCGGCGACACTCAATGCCTTGGAAGCTCTCAGGTGTGGCTCTTGCATCAGGCTGACCAAGCCTGTGAAACCCCCAACATCTTCTACGGCGACTATCAAGCACCATGGATTTTTCGGAGACCATCTCCAAACAGACATCATCTACGTCAGAATCTTGACTGGCAAGGCCATCCCGGTCTTGGGCGTTTGCTGCGTCAACACCAACTTCCATGCAGCCACAGCGATACACGACCGCTGCCCAGAGACCATCCTGAATGCCTTGAAGCAGATTTGGTACGGCCCCTTTGGCCTTCCCATGTCAATCACGCCAGATGCTGACACGGCATACATGGGCGTTTGTCAGGATTGGCATGTCAACATGGGCATTGACTACAGGATGATCCCAACTGAAGAGGCTTGGAAGATTGGAAAGATCGGCCGACGCAATGCTTTGCTTCGGTCGCTGGCTGAACGACTCATTGACCAACATGGAGTTTCTACAGTAGAAGGGCTACAAGATGTTTTGGTGGCCTGCATTTTCTCCCTCAACAGCAGCACATACAGCCACGGTCGTTCACCATACCAGGCGGTGTTTGGACGAATTCCAAGGCCAGTTGGAGATCTTCTTTCAGACAACCGTGCATTGACCATCACCAACACCGACCACGACCCAGCTCTTCGACCTGAACTTCTTCGAGCCGAGGCCATCACCGCCTTGATGCAGATCTCATCTTCTCAGGCTGTGAAGAGAGCCTTGCTGCGGAAGACCCGGAACCAGAACGACTTGGCCAACCTCCAGCCAGGTCAAGCCGTGGCCTATTGGAGACTCCAAGGGCGATCGCGACAGCACAAGAAGGGCAGTTGGTGTCTGGCGAGATTCCTGGCCTATGACCCAGACAAGAAATCATGCTGGCTACAGGTGGGCAAGAACTCCATTCGCGCTGGGGTCAATCAGTTGCGATTGGCCAGTGGATGGGAATCATGGACACCGTCTACTGAAGATCTTCAACTTCTCAAAGATGCCCGACGCAATGTGGCTCAGGGACTCTGGCTTGATGATTCTGGGCCACCACCCACTGAGGAGCAAGAGATGACTGTGGATGACGAGGTGTTCAACTTCAGACCTCACAAGATGACTCGTCTGGAAGAACCTCGACATGACGAGGAACAGATCCTTGAAGGACAGCCCCTTGTTCCACTACCTGAAGCATCAGCATACGACGCACCTGAGCCATACAACCTAGCAACGGTCCCGGCAGCCCCCACGCTCCTACCACTGAGCAGGGGCATGGACCACACACACCAGCCTGAAGCAGACAACCAGCCACAGCAGAACATACAGCGACAACAACATCCGTTTCAGCAAACGACCATACAACAACAACAACTACTACAAGAGCAACATACACAGAACATACACCAGCAACACTTCGATCAACGACACATCACAATCAACGTGGATTCACCAACATACCAGCAGTTTGGTCCGAGGGTAAGCTTCGGTCCGCTACCACCGACTCCACGACAACGACGTTCCGCAGCAGCACCGTACACACCACCAGCACAACCGACTACACCAGTTCCAGAACAAAGACCAGCAACTGAAGACACACAACCACAGGTCATGGCACGACCTGCTACACCAGCAATTGAAGCAACAACCACTGAACCACAACAAGCACCTGATGAGTCGATGATTCCGACAACAGGAATACCACCAACACATCAACCACCACAGACACTTTTCACAATCTACGACAACTCTACCGCTACATTAAAACCACTACACTGGGACGGCTCCCCAGACATCACTGACCCTTTTCACCACCACCAAACAGCATATAGAACATACCTTACAAGCAACAAACGCAAGATCGACATGAAGGGCATTACCGATCCAGACAGGTCCGATGCCGAGACCTCAGACGACGATTTGTCTCTGTCCAATAACAGATCCATGACGAGACAAGAACAAAAACAGTTGGATCGTGAAATTCCATGGAGAGACATCATGGAACTCCCCAAGATGGACTTTGATGCCTTCGTGGGATCTGCCCAGAAAGAATTTCAGGGGTGGATGAAGTGGTCAGGAGTGGTGCCCCTGACAAGCCGGGAAGCCAAACGAGTCGAAAGCAATCCCAAGCTCCTCAAACGCATCCTGAAGAGCCGCGCTGCTTACCGGGATAAGGCTCGTGGAACAGGAGCCTTGAAGGCGAAAACAAGAGTCGTCATCATTGGATGCGGTGATCCCGATCTCAGACAATTGAGCAGGGACAGCCCAACACCCAGCAGGTTGAGTGAGTTCGTAGTGCTGGCCGTTGCGTCATCCGGCGCAAACAAACTGTTCAATGGAGACAACAGAATTTGGCATCTGTGGTTGTCGGACGCTGCTCAGGCGTTTCTTCAAGGTCGACAAGATGAGTCCGAAAGAAGTGGCCCCATCTTCATGAGACCTCCCAGAGATCCAATTCAAGAAGCGGCCGGTGCATTCCCAGCCGAGCTCTACCAAGTTGTGGGCAATTGCTATGGCTTAAGCAATGCCCCTAGAGTTTGGTTCAACCGAGTGACTGAGGAGTTGGTTGAACACGACTTCCACATTCACAGTTTCGACAAATGCTTGTTCTATCATGTTGGCAGTGATGGATTGTTAGACTGCGTTCTGATTGTGCACGTGGATGACTTTATGGCCACGTTCAGCAGTTCTTTTGACAAGACGATTCTTGAAGGTCTTTTCGAATGGGGCTCCGTGACACTCATTGATGAGGATCACTCTGGCGAGTACCGCGGCAAAGAGATCAAGATGCTGAAGAAACCTGATGGCCGAATTCACTACACGGTCACGCAGCAGTCCTTCCTTGCCAACCTCCAAGTGAGTGGATGTATCCAGTGGTTGGGCGGACAGTCTCGGCCAGACTTGGCCTCCACAGCTTCGCTTTGCAACAAAGGCAGTGAGACAAGGACCTCAGACCTTGGCCGTCTTCACGAAGCTCTCAAATATGCCAAGCTGACCGACACCTCCGGCTTGATTTTTGGAGATGTGCCTTTGAACCGAGCATCATGCTTGGTGACCTTTGCCGACAGCAGCTGGGCAAATGCGGCCAACTATTCATCCCAGTTTGGGGTGATCATTGCTCTTTGTCCATCACAGGTGACAGAGACGATATGCAATGGCTTGATCTTGCACTTCAAGGTCAAAAACAAAGACCAGTGAAAGTGTCATTGCCCAGTGACCACTTTGATTGCGAGGCTCCTATGACCTTGAGAACGCGAGCACTGACTTCAACTACCGATGCCTTGGTTCGAAACGTATCATGCCCCCACGTTGCACGTTTTTCAGTTTGGCCAATTGAGCCATAACATACTTTTGAGGCGCCATGACAAAACAGCTGCAGTTGAATTTGAGCGAGTGCATTTGATTTGACAGATCCTGCCGCACGCATTTCGCTGTGAGTATATATATAATATATATATATATACATGTGCATATATATATATTATGATTTTATCTGTGCATATATGTATATATATATATATTATGAAGTATATATATATATATACACATGTGCGTATATATATATTATGATTTTATCTGTGCATATATGTATATATTATATGCAGTATATATATATATACACATGTGCGTATATGTATATATATATTATTATTATGATTTTATCTGTGCATATATGTATATATTATATGCAGTATATATATATATATACACATGTGCGTATATGTATATATATATTATTATTATGATTTTATCTGTGCATATATGTATATATTATATGCAGTATATATGTATATACATGTGCGTATATATATATATATATATATATTATGATTTTATCTGTGCATATATGTATACATTATATGCAGTGTATATATATATATACTGTATATACATGTGTATATATATACATATATATAATGATTTTATTTGTGCATATATGTATGTATTATATGCAGTAATTGTATATGTATATACATGTGCGTATATATATATATATTGTATACATATGAAATATTTCTCACATCACTGCATTTCCATTCCTTTTTGGGATGATGATCCCCAACCGAGTCACACTTTGAGGTGGGTTTTACCATCAATCAGCATCCGCCCAAGTGGTGCTGACTGGCTCAACGCGAGCGCCATGAGGGGCCCAGCCGAGGCTGGATGGTGACAAGAAGATTGCAGTTCTGGCCAAGACGCTGCAGGCCATGAGTTCGCCCCAGGTTTCTGAGCAGTTTTTTTCAGGTTGATGGTGGTGAGTATATCATCATCTACTGTACATCAACCATGAGATGGCAGCAAAACCCTGATGGTTCTGTGGGTCACCTTTACAAGGCAGTTGCTTGTGGTCCTGGCAGCATGGCATCGAATCAATCCCATGTTTGTTTCCGTAGCCACCCGTAGCCAGCTTGGCACTTGAGGGGGACCTGCGGGAGATTGACGCAGATGGAATCAAGGAGAAGGGCAAGGTGTGGTGCTTTAGTGCTGCGCCTCCTTTACCACTGACTAAAACTGCAAAAATAGATGAAGATCTAGGACTTTTAGTTATAGAATGTATGTAAACAAGACGCAGTCTGGAGTGTGGGGCACCTAATTCTCATGCAAGACTTCAGGATGCAGTTAGTGTGAACTAAGTGGATACAGAACCAGAGTTACGGGGGTTATATCTGAACTTACAGGAACAATTGCTATGGTTCTAGCCCTTTACGCCAACACCCTCAGCAAGATCAGAAAGCTGGAAGTGTGGGGCTAGACTAACACAGTCAAGTCACGGATCCTGCATATTTGTAGCAGGGATATGCTTTTCCAGCGAGCGCGCTTTGCCCCTGCGGATGCAGCAGGTCTACGTTCGCACAATCCACTGCAACTTTGCTGAGCTGCAAGGGGATGATATGAAGGAGGCAGGAATGTGTCTCCAAAATGGTGATCTTAATGCGAACATTGTGATTAAGCAAGGGATGCGGGAACATTTTTCCCCATTAGCGATAGCTTCGGGTTGTTAACTCTAATTAACTCTAAAGGCGGCCGGGCGCCATCGGGTTCATGGCTGCCGGCCTGGGCGGGGTGTGTCCCGGTGTCTCGGTGGTGTCTCGGTGGTGTCTCGGTGGTGTCTCAGTGGTGTCTCGGTGGTGTCTCCGGGGCATCTTGGTGGTGTCTCGGTGGTGTCTTCGTTCGACGGGGAATGTTTTTTCTACTTCCAACTGCCTAGCTTAGAGGCTTTGTTGGTTTTTGCGGTACTTGGTTGATTCCGTTTTGGCGACATAGATCTCCAAACTACTCGCGCCCGACGAAAATCCTGATGCCGGATTGTCGTTTGTTGCGGGTTGAACTTCTATCGGAAAGGGAATTGACACTACAAAGGTTGATGCGCATTTGTTTGACGTCGTCAGCCAGCCAGGGTTTGGTGCCAATTTCAACTCCTCAAGGGCAAACCTGTGAATTGGATCGCTTGTGCAATAGCCTTGGCAGGAGTGGGCCAAGCAGTGTGAAAAGGCTCGGAAGAAAGGCGCTCGGACCATTGGTGAACAAGAGCACCGTATTTTGCGTAAGCACATGTAGTGTACTTGGGGTCAGTTTGCTGAACCCAAACCTTAGAGCATTTCATGTTGGTGGCACTGCTAATTTTGCTGTGACAAACTGCAGGTTTGCGGTAGCCGCAGAGAAAGTGGTACTTCTGCTGGTATGGCAGCAAGAATGCCAGGGCCTCGCAGGTTTTAGCCTTGGGACAGCCATGGTTTTGGCCATGGTTTTGGCCATGACTATGGCACCCTGGTTTTCATAGCAAAAGCAGCTGGCAAATGCATGTCGATGCCCCACATCTCGATGGTTCCCATAGATGTTGACCCAACCCCCAAGTGCCAGAGTTCTATGTGGAGTTAGTTGGCGAGGATCCTAGTTTCTCAACAGCTTCGGAAAGGTGTGGGGTTTTCTTTGGGCTAATACCCCTCAGGCTGCAATGACCAAAGTTTATTCAAAGGAGGGGTGCGTCCCATTCTGAATCACTAGGCTATTTTTTGTGAACTCCCACTATTCATCAACTAGTAAGGTGCTTTATTGATAGGGTTCCGCAAAAAGATAGAAAAGTAAAGCGCGTATTGTTTCGATGGTGATTTACATACCACCCTTATCTCCAGGAATCCTGCATTCTTCCGATTTGTTGAAGTGACAATTAACAGCAGCCCCTCTAGAATCTCCTCATTTAACTGCCCCCAAATCGAAAGCCTTAGTTGAGTATTGAGTATTGGAACTCTCCATTTTTCTTTGTGCTACATTGGTCGTATTTCATATCACCGTCTACCTCCGCCCAGGAAGCCTTGGATGCGGAAAAGTGGCATTACCCCGATGGCTTCTTTATGCTGGCGAGCATGACGCAGGTGCACCGCGACCCGCAGCGGCAGGACTGAGAGACATGGGCAAGCCAGGGCTGCACTTGAGTTCCCCCATGAATCGGAAGTGGCAGGGATTTAGAGGAATTCGGGCTAGAAATTGTTTTTTTTTCGTTCTTTTGCCAGAGTC